>VZRZ01000282.1:560225-598251 GCA_013398175.1 Climacteris rufus
CCTGCGCGGGGCGGGCACGGACAAAGCGCCGGGCACCCCACACACGCCCCGGCCGCGCTCGGCGGTCTCGCCGCCCCCGCCCCTGTCCCTGCACCCGTGGGTGGCACAGGAACGCCGCCCCTGCTGCGCAGACACCGCGCCGTGCCCTCGCCCACCGCCGCCTGTGACAAGGGCAGCCGCGGGTGCGCCCGGGTTGTACGGGACCAGGGGAGACCTCGAAGCCCGATGCCTTATCATCACCCTCCGTGCCCCGGTACCTCAGCATCATCCGCCTTTTCCCCACAGCAAGGAGCTATCTGGGGCTCAAGCTCCTTCTTGGAGCTGCACACCGCCCAGCCGCAGCAGGGAACACCGCCCAGCTCTCCCCAGCATCTTCCCCCGGTGCGGCTGTGCCGGGGGCTGTGGCCATCCCCACCGCACAAAGCTCGCCTGCACGAGCTGCAGCTCGTAAGAATCATACAGTGGGTTTTGGCGTCAAATGGCAAACACTTTATTAACACAAAGCACATAAATATTAAGTGACATGAGAATGCAAAGATGTCAAAAATCATGGACTCCTAATAATAAAAAAGCACAGGAAGGTCTAAGTTATTTCATGCTATTTTTCCTGGTTCCTGTGTCTGCTACTCACCTGCATTTCCACCCCAAGCACCAGGATGTTCATGTTACCAAGCTCTGTATCCCTGCTTACAGCTGCACTGGAAAGCACAGTACAACACCTGTCAAACTGCATTGCACATTTTCCATCATTCTCCTGCTTTCAGGTTTACACAGGAAAAACATTTGATGGCATGTCCTTTAATATCTTGCTTGGATCAGAAACAAGAAAGGAAAAAACCCGCCAAGACAGTAGCACTGAACTTCTGGCACTGCTAGCACCACCTACGACACAAGCCTCATCTCTTCCTCCCCTTCACCTAAAAGGGGTTTTTATCCACCCCAGTCCATTTCCATCTGCACAGCTCCATGATTTCTGCATATCTTCCCTATGCTAAATAGCAATGTCCTTCAAAGTTTGACATTACCACAGATCAGTGCTAGTCATCCTCAGGAGCAGATCTGAACTTCACAAATCTCATGTCCCAATAGGGCATCAAAACACACACTTCTATCAGCGTAGAGAAACAAACTATCCAGCTGTTCACAAATTGTTTTCTCTAGGCAGAAACCAACAAGGGTGACTACGGGCACAGTCTCTAAACAGCTCTGTATGACCTCGAGGCTGTTAAATGCAAAATATCTGGGCCCATCTATCAACATCTTAAAAAATATGTACCCCCAAACTCAACTCTCTTGTAGAAAGATTTTTATGATGGCAGGTCAAACAAAAGCCATGTGAGTATTTCTAATATGTTCTCAGAGACACATGTTGATAGTCTAATTCAGAAGTTCTGAAGTATGAATTTGATTAGGTTTATACCTCAGGTTTTTTCTGCACAAAGAAAGTTATTTAATGACATTTTAACTAATCCCTATCTAATCTTTCAAACTGAAATGACACTTTAGTGAAAGATTAGTTTACATGATTATGTTCATAATAGAGACTCTGCATTCACAGAGAGCTTGTAGGTGAATACAATCAGTAACATCAACAGCATTTGGACTCCTGAGAAACTGCTTGTATACCTTAACACACACACACAGCAATCTCTAATAAAACTCAAGTTACTCTGCCACTTTGCCACTGTCCTCTGAACACAGAGACAGGAGGCCTTATTTATTCTTTCTGACAGGTTTTCAATTATACTCAAATTTAACTTTCCAGAACCACTATATAGATATTTGCATCTGGCACACCTTATTGAAAAAGGTTGCATTCATCTGGCAACTGGAAGAAGCTACCCTTGAGTCTTTTTCAAAACAAGCAACAAAATACTTTCTGCTAAAAAGGCCAGTAAGTGCCTTAGTAACAATAACCTGGAGAAGCCAGAAATGCTACATAGTGACAGAATATAAAAATAATATATAGCAGGTCTTTATCTACCAGACATAACCCTACCTGCTCTTCTAGGCAGCAAGCAGTAAAACACTCTGCAACCCTAACTTGTAAAAATATTTTTATTTCTTCACCAGTGGCAAAGAACAGAAGCTTCTTTATTGAAGTCTCCAAAACTGTTTAAAACATGTACTAACAAAGCTACAGGAGAGAAGTGCAGGTGAGGAGAGCATGGCAGCCTTGTTTCAGACCTCTTCTTGCCTCTGCATTAGGATTTAAGGTCAGAAAAACGATGCTGGCCCAACACCACACCTTACCTTTATGGAGGTTGAGCAGGGCCTCAGCAAAAGAAGCTTGGTACTGGTTTTCAGAAAGCACACGTTTCTTCAGTCGATCTAGCAGAGCCTGGGGGGCTCTGGGTGCAATATGGATTCCATATCCACAGCTCTCCCTCTACTTACATCTCTGTTTCTGGGCACTGTGTGGCCCACCAGCACAACTCTTATCCTTACATACCAGAAGCCACCAGCATCTTCATCCGACTTCCATCATTCTGAGCTAAGAGGTCTCACAAGAAAGAGGAAACTTGTTGTTGTTATTAGGTGTCTCCATATATTTGTGCTGCCTTTCTGACTTTTACATGCACTAGACACACAAACAGAGAAGTGATCTGAAGAATGAAAGGTCAGCATTGGTGTTGATAAAAAAGCCCCACCTGTGGTATGCTGAAAGTACTGAAATCTAGCACTCACAAGTGAAATGCAGACTAAGCCAAGCAAAGAGCCAGGGAGGCAATTAATGTCGAAGGGTGGAATTACAAAACCTGATGTAATAGATCTGCAGCACTGAGACCACAGAAGCAATGGCTGAAAGGGACCTGTGGAGGTCATCCAGTCCAATCCCCCATTCAGAGCAGGATCATCACCAACATGAGATCAGGTCACATTTAGTGACATGGTCATAATCAATCCAAATCTTGAAAATCTCCGAGGGTGAAGAAGTCACATCCTCTCAGGGCCACCGGCTCCCTTGCTGTGTTATCCACACAGCATGTCCCAGGTATACTGTTGATGCAAAAAGCACCACCCTACCACATCACATGCATTCCAGTACTTTGATTTCTGCTGTGGTGAACCAGGTAGAGAGAACATTAACAAGCACTGGAAGAAACCTAGACATCATTCTCCAAAATCTGGTTGCTCCTTCCTCTTCAGAGATTTTGTTTTCAGTTCCTCTCTCTTTACTTGCTCTAAGGCTCACTTACTGCAGTAGAAAGGCCATGCAGCCTAATTTATAGTGCCTGAGCACAAAATCCTCTAAAATCTCAAAATGAAGCATTAGAAAGACCTCAGGCATAATACTTGAGCCAGAATTTTATATTAGGCAGCTAATGTGGAAATAAATTATAAATATTTTAATGCTGATAAGAAGCAATCAATGTAGAGCCTCTGACAGCAGAGGTGATGGCCAGGCTAGAGACTTCTGCTGATACATTTGTGAGGGGATTAAAAAAAAACCCACACACACAGAGTTTTAGGGAGTATTTCATGTGACATAGCCAAACTATAAATACAATTAATGATTGCAGAAATTCCCCACCACTTGGATAACTTTGGAGTGGTGGGAGCAATAGGGAGTGAGAGTAAGAAAAACACATTTAACCCTAGAGTGGCCAACAAGCATCCCTCATCTCTGACATCTCTGTTCATGTTAAAGCTCCTAAAGGAATCAGTGAATCGCTGAATACAGCCCAGCTACACACTGTAGCTAATACCATGCAGGTATCATTATTTTGGGCCATATACATCTCTTTTCTGAGGAGTTTCATGAACATTCCTTTTTTTTTCCACTGGGGAAAAAAAAACCTGAGAGAACTGGATTTCAGAAAACAATTGGAAGATAGCAGCAGTCCTGAGCAATGTAGTCTGCTTTTCTAATTTAATTATTCTCACAGTCTTCCTTTATCACGACAAAGATTAACAGAATTCTGCAAAGCCACAGATTAACACACTGCAGATTAGAATCAGTTAATTCTAGCACTCAAGTGTGTGTGTGTGTGTGTGTATCAGAAATCCATGCAGAAACAGGCTCTTTCTCTTGAAGGAGTTGACCAACAGTGTTTAGATTTGAAAATAAGTGAATAAAGCAAATCAGGAAGAAAGTCTAGGAAGAGCTAAAAGAAGTTACTCTGTTAAGTCTTCGGGCACATCTTGGTTGTTCAAGGAAGTCCCAATTCATTAAGATACAGAGACATATTTTATTCCCAGCATGAAGAGATTCAGTAAGATGGGTATAACCACTAGCATGCTTAATTAGCCTGCGTCAGAATCAGTCTAATTTCTAAAGTTGCTTTTAGTAGATTAGGAACAGAAGACTTAGGACATCCAGATTTACATGTTATCTGGATGATGCAAGTGAGAAATACAAGCGAAGTATCTGCAGCTGAATGTCTATTAGAGAACACTGGCCTGTGCCAGCCCGAACGAGAGCAAAGTTCTAACCTGTCACAATAACATCTTGCACAGAAACACCCATAAAGGAATCAGCAATAGCAGTGTTACTAACACAGCAAACATATGTCAGACATGATGTGGTGCATGGCAAGTTTCAAGCTGACCTGGGTTACGCAGAATTCACGTTTCCCATTTTGCTGACGTACTGTCAACAGCACTGATCAGCCCAAAGGAAAGCTCCCACTGTGGCATGAAATCACTTCAGGTGAAAATTCAAAACTGTAACTATATAGAATTTCTTTCTTTACACTGCATTAAGTAAGTTCTCCCACCTCCATCCCACTACTTCATTCTATACATTATATTGCTGGGTGTGCTGCATTTAAACTCACCATACCCAAAAGCAAATGGTAATTTTGGCAGGACAAAGAAACACTGCATGAGTTGTATTAAAACAGCTACTTATCACTCCAGACATCCTGTAGACAAAGAATGAGCTTCCCACCCCTGGGATTCTAGTGTTGCCACTTTAAGCAAAGTCTTGATTATTTGCCTTCCCTGGAGAGACACAGATAAAGAGGAAAAAAAAAAAAAGGAGAGGGCTGTCCCAATTACACAATGTGCATGGACCCCATCCCTATGAGGTAATTCCAGTCTATTTTTAAATATACAGACATATTTATATTTCAGAGGTCACACGTAACATTTTCAGAAGTGTTCCGTGCCTGTGAGGAAGAGTAAAGCAATTCCTGGAGTCTTTGTCAGCTAAGCATATCTGAAAATTTAGTCTTATGAGCTGCAAATCTAATCTGATCATTAGTGTATGAATTGATTGCTAAAGAGAAACATCTTGTAGAGCCACAAACTGTGGGTATTTTCCTTTAGAAAGGCTGCAGATACCTTTTATAGTTACTGTAGAAATCAAACAGAAATCAGAGGATTAATTCAAGATTCAAATACTGTCTACAAAACAAGGACTTATGGTCACAGGAACAGGATTTCAAAAACCCTTGAATAAGATATTTTAAGACTAGTTGTATACTTTTAATATTAATTCTTAGATTAAAATTAATAAATTGGTTTAGTGGACATTTATTAAATCCAATTAGCTAAATCCAGCTGCTTTAAAGAATAAACTCCCCAAATTCCTATTTAGAAAGAAGCATTCTTCAGTATACATCAAAGGATTCCTTACTTAAAACATAAGAAGTTCACACCGAATAGACAGAACATTTTTATCCAGTACTTTCTACAGAACAAAAAGGTCCGCTGGGAGCAGGAAATACTTCAGTGAGGAATGGTTCCAAACAGAAGAAATTTTTACTTCCATTAACTCCAGACTAGCCCAAACTTGGAATTCTTTAGTGTCTGTTGCATTTGTTTTCAGCGATACCCACTGGGCTACAGCAGAGTTTCAGACACACCTTGGGGAGCTGCTGTCATCTAAAAATCTGTAAACAGAGGCTGTGATCAGTCAATAAGGAGTAAGGATTCCTCCCTCTCACTCTCTGTCTTTGATACTGATTGAAAGGAATTGAGACAGGAGACTGACTCATGGCTCAGTAACATGCATTTACATGGAATTCTTTGGCTGGAGCTGTTCTAGAAGTACCATTATCACTCCCATTAGCACCGGGGTGTTAACTAGTTTTCTAGGCTTGTTTTGTCAGAGTTCAGATGTAAAGATTATGGAAAGGCAAAATAAAAACATAAAAAATGTTCAGGTAATCTGGATTCCTACACTTTTTCAGAGAATGATGAAATTTGAATTAAATGAAAGTGAGATTAGTGTTCTAGAAGAGAGTGACTTGGGATTTTCTTGTTTCCACACAGTATAGTTAATGACTTTTACCACTGGGAAAAGTCAGAGTTTTGGACATTTGTATCTTAAACAAAACCATTTAAAATCAAAGTTATAAATGGTAAAAACCTGGAAGGGTTTGGAAATGTGAGAGACTTTACATATCTTCAGCTTTTCAGGAATCTTTGGCTTTCTTGGGGCTAAGGAGGGGTGTCTGGAAAAAGGTTAAAAGATGACAAAATTAGGTGAGAGCGAACAATCCATCTCTGATGTATCTTCTCACTGCTCTACACTGAAAGTATCAGCAACACACTTAGAAGGCATTTCAGTCTATTGATATAGACCTGTCTGACCAGTCCAAGATGCTCACCACTGCTAAAGAGGAAGGGAGAAGGCTAGCACAAAAAAGTAATTATTCCAGCAGATGGTCAGTTAAATTTACTGGATCAAGAATGTTTCAACCAGCTGACAGAAAGACTGGATCTTTACAAACCAGGATTTGAAGGGGTTATTTTGTCCCAGGAATTTCTTAATTAAGTGTCTGTCTTCCCACACCCAGCAAAAAGCCAACATAAACAGTATTACATGCTCTAGCTAATGTGAAAGAAATACAGAACACATTCATGCCTGACCAGGATCAAAATCACACTGCCAAGGCATTCAGTAGTGTGTGAGTGTTTCTGTGATTGCAAAGCCCAGCCCAAGAACACAGTGCCTTGCTGCAAAATACTCTACAGTTTCCTATAGCATGCTACAAATTATCCTCTTTCGGAGCCAAGGTGTCTCGTTGCCTATCAAATTAGTGAATGCCAAGAAGTTACACAGAAATTGATGTGCTTTTCTGTTTGTATGTAATCTTCCTCTTTCTCTTGATAACTATTTTTATCTGGGACATCAATAACATTTTACAGAAAGTGATTTCTGTCATCTCTCCTCATTTTACAAGCACAGAAACAGGCCCTGCTGTTATGACCAGCTGTGTCAAAACGCTTACTGACACAAGTCTGTGCAAGCTTCATCCTCAGCACCACTACGGTGGGTCCCCATCTCCTTTGTTCCATGGGTTGCTTTCTAATCTTTGCAGTGCTTCCAGCTCTGCAGCTAAGCAAATCCATTCCCTCTTCACCCTTGGTACAACTATGTGAGTGCCTCCTCCTTTTTATCTCAGAACAATGGAGAAACCTCAGGTGTGGAAGAAATCCTTTCTCCCATTCTTTCCCACTCTTCCTTTGTAGGCTTGGGCAATTTCCACTTTCCTTCCTCAGCCGCCTGCAGAGAACCTGGGTCAAATTGGTTTCCTTCCCTCAGACAAGTCCCCAGCATAGTCATTTTTCAGCTAACATACTGTCATTAGCTAATTACACTCATTTCATCCGGGCCGAGAGGAATGGGCAGCAGCACTGCCTGCTGAGCTGCATGCACGTTCACACGCAGCCACCCCAAGAAGTGACACCTGTATTTAAGGGCTGCCTCGCAGCCAGAATTCACACACCTCGTGTGACACACTGCTGCCATTAACACACCAAAGAGCCGAAATCCCCGAGGGACCTCAGTGCCTCTGAAAAACTAGGTTGCCAAGGATTTGCCTGTGATCTCCAGCTCACAGAGAGATCAGGGAGTGCCTCCTCTTCGGGCTAGAGCAAATACATGTATTGCACACAAAATTGTTAAACAGAAATCTGTCTTCCCATTGAAATTAGACCTGTTTTTAGCTGTTCCAGACTCCTATCGGGCCAAGCACAAGCATCTGAAGCATCCTGCTCTTTACTTTCTGAGAATTTCTTACATGCATGCTTTTTAACTTCCTGTTAAGAATTTAGACCTGTAACATACTTGTTAGTTTGTTAGAAAGTGATAGTTTCTGTTTGGAAATACCAGAGCATTTGGGAGCAAGAAACTGTTCTGTGAGTATAATGTAATTGCTACTTAACACAATGCTCTTACTAATCTGAAAGTTTTAGTTTTCTCACTTACTGATGGAAAACAGACTTTCCCCCTGGCAAGTCATGCTCATTATCATATTAGTGTTTATGCTAAGTCATTATTAATAAAATAGTTTTCAAATGACGAGGAAAAATAATTTTCATAGACAGCTTTAATCATGTTACACTTATATTAGTAATCTGAACTAAAGAAAAAATTAGAATACTTGAAAAATGTGTCAAGAAACTTACGCTGCTGACAGACATTCCCAAAGAAGAGTTTTGGAGCTTGACCTATTAGACCAAATATCCATTAATACTTTGAGCACTTTATTAATCTAGTGCTGCAAGTGCTCTAATTAGACACTAGGACCCTACAGAAGGTTTATATAGCAATTTCTGAAACCCTGAAATTTCAAATTACCAAAAAATATGTTAAGAGTTAAAGCTAGCTGGGAGAAAGCTACTGCTGGTCTGTTTTAGTGCATATGTTGAGAGCAACACACAGAGACACCGGGGGCTAGGGTAGGAGAAATAAAGAAGCAAGAAAACTTTCAAGCAATGTACAACAGTAAATTTCCCTTATGAAGTCAAATTAACAACTTTAAAAAAACCATACATGGTAATTAATAGTACCACAACTGCTACCACAATTGGATAGCAGCTGAAGTAATACTGTGACTTTATTTTATTTAAACTTAGGGAAGAGATGAAATATAATATAAAGCTCATGCCCTTAATCTAAAATAGAGGGAGGGTCATTAAAAATGTACACATCTCCATTCTATGCAGACAAGAACATATAGAAAGTGCATGATCTTACTGAAAAGATAAACAGCTGGATTTGCTTGCTTCCATTAACCAATGACCCACTTGTCAAACATAAGCTGTAGATTTAAAAGAGTGATTATGTGAAGCCTCTTACATTACACAAAAAGGACCCTAGCTATGAAATCAGATCAAGTCTGAAAATACTTGAGCGCAGTCAATATTGTTCTTTTCTACCGAAACAAGATGAGAATTAGTTATTTGTTTAAAAACCTACAACATGATGTAAGGTTAGTTTTGTGTAGTGCTGTTCAGAAGGCATTTATGCCACACATCCCGCTCATGTCATTAGTGGTGTGCCAAATCCAGACCTTTTGTAAGAGGATGAAGCTCTAATGGAAGCCACTGCATAAACCTGAATATGGGGGCACTGCCAGCTTCCTTCTATGAGGAACAGGGACTGATGGAGATTTAAAACTGGTGCTGTCCACACTAAATGATGTGTACCTGGCCTGTCTAATCACTCAAGAGAAGACTTTTAACAGGGGTGGCAGCTGTGCACACTTGGGTGGCAGATCTCCAGCTGAGGCTTTTAAGGCTCAAGGGAGCTGCCATCGACTTTGTCCCTGTGCCCCTTTGCATCTCCCACCACATGCCTGTTTCTGTGCCTGCTCCATGCCCAGGTAGCAGCAAACATGCAAGATGCTACAGATGATGACAACATTTGAATTTGAGTGCAAACCCTGAATTAACAACGGTGCAAATGTATCAAGGTCAACAAATTACTAGGTCCCAAGACCTGAAAATCTCTAATTTTGCCATCTTGTATTGTAATGCAACAACATTGTCCACAACAGTGGCCTTCTTGCACCTGACCTAATGCTAAACAGGTCTCTAAGAAGGATGAAGAAGCCGTTATTATAAGATGTTTTTACTGTAAGGACAAGTTACTTGTTGCTTCCAGCTGACCTCATTAGCGTGCTGTGCGTTGCCAGTGACTCCCACTTCACTGTGCCTCAGCATACAGGGTGATTTTCTCCAAGCTGCCGATCATGGAGCAACTGTATAAGAATCCCAGCAGTCAGCTAATGAAAACCAAAGTTTCCAGCTCCAACGATTGCAGAGGAATATTGGAAAACGCTGACACTTGGAGCCTGTCCACCTCTGGATTTTCCTGTGCTGCTGGAGGCCCTGAGCACTGCAGCTCAGCATCCCAGTGCCCAATGTGCAGATGCAGGCTTTAGCAGCGGCGTGGGAAAGGAGGCCAGGAAAGCTATACGGTGCCTACCACATCACAGGACAGGGGCACATACACTTCACAGAAGGAAGGCAGAGATGGGAACACAGCCATGGCACTTCTGAGCTCCATATGCCTCCCAGCTCATCTTGCAATAGCATTTTGGTTTCAGCTCAGTTTTTTGTCCTATTCCTCAGCAGCCCATGAGGGTCACCAGTGTGTACAGTCTCTGCTGTGCCAGGTCAGTCTTCTCTACCCATCTCCCTTCTACATTTCTTTCTGCATCTCTCTTGCCTTTGTCTTCCCTTTCCTAGATGAAATATAGGGCTACTTCTCACTTCCCTGTTGGCACCTTCTGGACTTCAAAGTGATCAGCGAGTGATGACACGTGAAGACAGCACTGCAAACAGCTCACCAAGACACACACTACCAGAAGAAGGTCCCCAGTTTTCCTAACAGATTCAGCCTGATGGCAGACTTGGGATGGCTGGACAGAATCAGGGTAGGTCCCACATGCATATGCAAGATTATATTTATAAAATCTAGAAACTGCTTTGAAAAATTACACAGTTATATTTATAGCATTTGGTTGTACTATAAATACTTGATATATCTGACAAGGATTAATATTTTTCAAGGTCCTTAAATTTTATGGGTTTTTTCTGCTGGAGCAGAACTCAAATCATTACTTGAATCATCCTTCAATGAATATTCTTCAACGAACATTCTTCAACTTGTACATGAAGCACCATTGATAGGCAAGATGCAGAAGGCAATAAAAGATGACTAGAAACAAGGGTATCCTTTTTTATATATGTTATTGTGCCTTATCATGGCTTCAGCAGTCCTAGCATTAAGTGGCACCATTTCGTAACCTCTGAACAGTCACACTGTGTATAAAATAATAATTAAAAAAAATCTTTTAACACTTTGAGCACAAAAGGTACTAGTGGTAAGAAAACAGTGTCTTTTCCTCATTACAGTAGAGAATGAGGTTTCTATTTCATAAAAACCCCAACCACAAGGCTATGTGTTTTTGTAACTGTAAATGTATGCCAGTGCTGTTGACAGCTTCTGCATTGGAAAGGATCTCATTAACTCTGAACAAAACCACACGTTATCTTTTTGAAAAGCAAAGTTACGTTCCTGATGAATCATCAGCTGCTTTGCTGAGCTCCTGTGGGATAATTTTTGGTATCGGGTACTGGAAAAATAAATATCACCCCGAAGTTCACAATATTTTCAGACAACACCATAAAAGGCTATCCAAGCTACTCAATTCCTAAGTTAAGAAGGGAATGAGGCTGGTGAGTGCACAGCCATAAACAAACATTCCATTTGGTTAACTTTGCTCCCTCAGGTTCAGCCTTTAGGGCTCTGGTTTTCTCATGTTGGATCAAAACCAGCTATAAAGCATCTGCATTCTATGCAGGACTGACTCATAAGTAGATGTCCTCCCCTACATTTTGGGGGACTTTGTGAGGTGTTTCCACAGAATGATCATGCTTTAAAACCACTCTGCTCAGTCCAGAAGTTCACGTATTTCAAACTTCTTATGGCTGCAGTTGCAAGACATCCCTTAGGGAAGTCAGGCTTTTGGTGGACATTGTGTGGACCAGTTTGGGAGAAACAAGCAGCGGGGAACTGAGTGTGAAACAAACTTCTCTCATCTAGAAGTAGTGTTTTATTCTGCACTAGTGCTAGGAGGTAAGGAGAAAGAAGTGAGAGGAAGCACTTCTTTAGCCTGCCTGGTTTAAGTACTACCTGCAACTTTATCACAAATGACCAGAGAATATTTATGTCTGCAGGGAAGAAAAAAAAGCTCATACAAGCCTTTGTTCAGATCTCCCCTAAACAGTTCATGAATGAGTAGTTCATCATACAAATATACTTTATACATATATATATATGTATATCTATGTACAGACTTCTAATGTATTTTCTTTCTCTTCCCCTATCTCAAAATAACTGAAACCTAACAAGTAATTCCTGACCTAATGTTCCAGTAGAAACCAGCCTTGCTTTCTAATGTTAGAGTGTACTTGCTTTGGCAATAATACATCAAGCAAGGAATTGCTACTGCCAGAAGGCCGCTTGTCTGTATGTCACACATTAGAGAACCTAATACAAGAACTGTAAAATTCCCTGGATGTTCCAATATCCATCCCTCATGTTGCTGTCCTTATAACTTAACTCCATGAAAAAATACACCCCTTTGTCAGGTTCAAAGCCATTGAAACCTCCACAGAAGGTTTCCTGAGCAAAGACTAGTGTATAATAGCATGTTAAATGGATTTGGCTTTTGGAATTGTAATAGGTCAGCTAATTCTCTAGCAATATAATGAATCTCTGGTATTAGGAGGTTGATAGCTAGATCTTCATTTGGACACATAATAGGCCATAAGGACTAAGGGATTTGAAGAGAAAAGGCTACCCAGTGAGCAGCAATCCATGGGGAATACACTGGAAAACTGTCACTTCACGGAGAGGGTTTTACATGGCAGGAAGCCTGCACATGACAGATAAGTTTCTATTAGACAGGTAGGATGCAGTCTGCTTTTATAAATGTCCCCTTGGTGGTTGTGCATTATCTCCATGCTCACAGTTTTCTTTAGATTTCCTGTTGTTTCAAGTGCTTGTGGCAGTGCCAGTATAACCACAGTGATGAAGCCTGACTTTAAGCAGCAGCATCTGCTCCATGCCAGGGCAGAAAAGCAACAGATGAAAGCCTCTGTGGCTCAGCACAGGGCATTGTCCTGCTGCACTTCCATCTGTGACACCTTTTGGGGAATGGCTGTGTCCACAGGGGAGGACATTACATTTTCCTAGCTCTCGGTCTGAGATGCCTCCTGTAGTCTGGATTTATTGCTTCAAACTTGAGGCACATGAGCCTCTTTCGACTAAATTACAGGCTGATTCTTCTGAGAATCTCCAAGTACACTTGAGCTCTGCATGTCTGCTAATTGCTGTCAAAGTTACTCTTGCAATTTGAGGAATCTGGACCATGCGGCTCCTAATTCAGCTGTCCCTCTCCTACTTAGCTATGTCTGCGCTGGTGAACAATTGCTGGTGGCAATTCTTCTATTTCCCATGGAACCTACCCTGAATAATTTCTCATGTCAATCATGTACCTAGAGAAATCTTTCTGCAAACATATTTAAGTTTTCTTTTTTTCAGGGCATTACATAACCTGGACCAAGCCCCTAGTTTCACAGTGAAGCAAATCTTTTCACTTTTAGCTATGAAGCACAAAGTAGCACTGCAAACTGAGATGCCTCCTACATCCAAAGTTAGCATTTATTTACTCACTGTAACAGCTTTGCAAGCATTAGCAAAAATGCAGCAGTATGTTTTGAAAACGGAAGTTCTTCATTCCACCGCCCGAGCATCATTTCAGCACGATTCATATGTTTATCACTAGCTATGAATAAAGAAACCCCACACTGTATTGCAAACCACTAATGCTGCAGCACACTCCTTCCAAGAGAAAAGGCAGATGAGCACTGTCGGTGGTGAATCTGTTCAAACAGGAGGTTTAGTACCAGGTATCCTTCGCTCCATTTTGGCAACACTGAAATTTCTTGTTTAACAGCACAGATGCAGCAGCAATGATACAAGGGCAGCAAGTGATGGCAACCGCAGGAAGCACGAATCTGTTCCAGGCTCATCCCTTCTGAAGGCTTTCTAAACATTGCCACCTTGTGGGCCTCCGGTCTGATATCACTGGTCCTTCCACTCTCCCCAGGTGACTCCCTGAGCAGATTTCACAGATGTCAAGCTGGAGGCTGGATGGCTGAAGTTAACATTCGGCTTGGGTGGGATGCAAGTTAAACTCCCATTGCTGGGAATTAAGAAAGGGACAACACCTTACAAATTTTATGTGACATTAATTACTACCTCTGTACACGTGCTTCATGTAATTTGCAATTTTTCCACTTAACATTATGATTGCAGCTAATGTGCTGGAGACCTAATATTTAAAAAACAAAAGCAAGGAAGCATACAGTCTTTCAGAGCTCCCAAACAGAAGGGAAGGAAGAAGTTAGATTCATTGTCCACCTTTAGGTTTGTTATTATTTTATTGCTTTCTGCCACCATTTCCTCCTTACTCCAGTCAAAAAAACCCCTGAATTATTTCCAAGGTGTGTGTGGCATCTAGTTTAGCTTTCATCAGTTTTGTTTCATGAATGAGCAATTTCTCATGACTTGAATCTACTAATTACACAAAGATGATAGAAAGCAATATCACTTGTTATTAATACCAGACTTATCTAGTATAAGATTGTACTGCCTTACAGGCATTTGTGCCAAGTTCTTGGGTAAAGAAAAAACACAAATGCAGAAACAAACTTACTTTGAGCATCCAAACAGTTTCCCTGGTTGCCGGCTTGAATTATTCCTTGCAGCAATTTGGTACTGAAAAGAAAACATGAAACCTTTAGTTCAACTACCAAATAGGAGGGGGAAAAAAGAAAAAGATTCACTGGATGGTCTTTGTCTGCATTGGTTGAGCAGTGATACAACAGTCGTATGCTAAAAATGAAATGGGAGTAGAAATCCTTCATTACAATGCCCTAATTCAGCTGTGTTCACAATGGCTCAGTGTCTAACACATCTGCACAACAATCAGATGTCCCTCGATATAGTAGCAGGTCTATGGGCTCCCTTATTCAGTGCTACATTTAGAGTTTATTCATGATTTCCAGGCACACTGGTCTTTCTTCATCCAACAGGCTTCTTCTAAGCACAGGCAATCAGTTATGACTGTTGTGTCATGCAACTGGAGCCTTGCTGCACTTGCCTGAACAGCTTTTCAGAGGGAAAAAAAAATCCGCCATTGAGAAACACAGTAACTGCTATCCAGGAAAGCCTCTGTTTTTACCAATACAACACAAAAACGCTGGCAAATCCTTCGAAGTGTCTCACTTAACAATGAAATCACCGTGCTGCCCCCTTGTAGCAGCCACATGAAGGCCCATTCCTTTCTATGTTCCTAGATGGAGTTGCCCATGAATGCTAAATTTGTTCTCACATCTATTATCTCAAATGGCACATTACAGACTACAGAAACATAAGATGGAGCAACCATATCTGGGTTTCAATTTGTGCCCTGAATTACATACTATAGTTACGTGGATAAGTTTCCTAATCTGACTCCTCAGTCAGCAGAAATACCATTCCTAGCAGGTAAATAATGGTTTACAGTCAGACCAGGGCTCTGGTTGTTGCTTGTTTTGCATTCCTAGTCAACCAGTTGAGACAGCCCAGCAGGGAGGAGTATTCCAAAGGCAACTGTCTCTGCATAACAGCACAAAACTACACCAAACAGGATCCCAGGGGTACTTGGGCTGCACCAGGGACCACAGGACATAAGAACTCCCACAGGTGAATTTATATTCATCAAAACCCCTGTTTTAAGAGGAGAAAAACAAAGCAATTCTCACTATAATTCACTATCATCTAGAAAAAGTAAACAGACCTTTAAAGATGGCTTGTCTAAAGAATTGGATCCCAGCTCCAGAAGCTATGATTCATCCTGGCAGAAAACTTGGGAAGGCTGCTAGTAAACTGGAATGCTGAAGCTACCTTATAGCCAAACCAGAATGGGAATAAGCTATTAAACATGTTATTGTTCCATTTCTTTGAATCTCTCCAAGCCTCTTAAGCTTTGCTTTTCAATGTACTCTTTTTCCTCCATTTGTTTAATGTGGGAAGTGATTCCAGCACAGTTGACAAACCTCAGACATCCTATTGGCAAAGGAACAGCAAATCCAGCATGGTATGCTGGCTTTTACTCAAGTAGTACCCCTATGAATTTAAGCTGCAATCTAACAGCACTACTCCAATAAGGGTGTCCCATCCCTACAAGTTGAGATGGTGGTTAGGAGAAGTCATCTCCCACCAGAAGGTGTTGACCAGAACTTCTAACAGGCAACAGCAGTGGAGAGACACAGTGATTCCCTTCGAAATATGACACTTAATTTACTCATGGAATGTTTTCCATACTATACTTCCTGAAGAGCGTGATATTTATGGCACACTGAAGACAGAGGTAGCTACTTAATTGTCTTCAGTATATAGACCTCGGTTTGAGAGGGATATGAGTAACACCACCGCACTGAACTTCATTCATACAGTCTCAAATAATAAAGAGAAGTCCTCATAGCACAGGTTTCTAAAGCTTGGAAGCTGACTGTGATGATACTTGCAGAGGTCAAACCAAAGAGGTACATCCCAGCAGCAGCTCCTGCCTTTCTGCCTGCAAACAGGTACTTGCCTGAGCTGCAGGGAGCAGTGTGATCACTGTGGCCAGATGAGATAATTGGCACTTGCTGCTGTGTGCAGCAGCACTGCCAGGTCTCCACCTGCTCCCTAAGTCATGCCAGCACCTCAACCCGTCCTTCTGGCTTCAGATGCCGCGGCAGCACCCAGGCTAGGGAGTGGTAGGAAACACTGGATCATTAAGGCGGAATTTAATTTAGGTGGACAAAGGAATGCAGTAGAGGTCCTCGTTAGTGGGTGTGAGGAAGGTAAGGATGGAGAGCTGGAGTCTCCTTTGAAAGGGTGGAGGGATAAAGATGTGCAATGAAGTCAAGGAGAAAAGGATGCCACGTCCTTCTACTCCATGGCAGGCCGCTCACAGCTCTCAGCTGCAGACACTGGCATCACATCACCGCTCTACGTGAGCCAGAGAGCACAATTCAGTTCCTCAAAACTCCCCAACACACACCAGCTGCACTGAATTTAAATTAGGTTCCCATCTCCTAAAAAGTCACCTACGAAGACACCTGAAGAAATTACTTTTTCCACACTGGCAAACATAGGGAAAAGGGTTAAAACACAAGAGTATAAAGGTGTAGCAGATCAGGAAAATGCAAAAGACCTTCATATAGAGAAAAAAAAAATTAAGAGAAATTTAAAGACTAGTTTCAGAAAATCCTGTGTAGTAAAACAGATAAAAATGATTATGCTTCCCCCCCCCCGGACAGAAACTTATGATTTGTTCAATGTTTGTGTAAAGCAAATGTTTGCAGCTATGTGTAAAGTTACACACAGCTGCAAGTTCCCTATATTAGACTATTTCCCTGATGAGTGAATTACATTGGGGAAAACAGACCAGTGTTTATTACAAAATACTTTTGAGTTAAGCTGTTATTAACAGAATTGAGTAGTTTTTATTAGTAGCCAGTGGTATTCATATAGTGCATTCAGTTCTCCCCATTCCACAACTCCTTGTGTCATCCCGTTACAGCTACAGTCAGAAGGCAAAGCCCAGGCAGGGGAGTAGGACTGGTGGGCCACTGTCTTTCAGGTGGGCATTCAGAGAGTCCCTCAAGGGGTCCCTTCCCTTGCTTCACCAGGTGTGTACACAGCCCTGTAGCCTACATTGGTCACTTTCTCAGATTCAGCTGGGTTACATCCCCTGCTGTTGATGCCAGTGAGGCCTTGGGCAGGTTTGACACACTTTTGGTGTTCAGAGTTTATGGAATCCTGGGATGTCTAGTGGATTCAGCAGGACTGCTGGTCTCCAGGGCATACCTTTCTCAGGAGGCTTTCAACTGCTCCGTCTCAGCATATACTTTTCTTCTCTGTGCACAATTGCAATTTCTGCATCCATAAACTTTACCTGCTGAACCCACTGAGTCAAACTGACATAGAAGGGTCTTCTATAATAATATCCCTTGAAATGCTGTAAAGCATTAAATTTAATTTGAATTAATATTGACAAAACAACAGAACAATACACCACTCCAAACAAAATAAGGACTGGGCAAGAGGGATGTGAGAAAGCAAGTAGAAAAGAAAGCAGTTAAATGGAAAGAGAAAGTACAGCAGAGAATCTGTAGCAAACAAGGTACAACAGCATCTAGAAGCACATGCCACAATCATAATATGAAAAGTAGCATCCATAGTTGTTAGTTTGAAGGACAAGGAGGAAAAGTTAAGACAGAATGTAATTAAAGTGATTTACATCAAATACCTTCTAGAACATTTGATGATGTATTTTCAAAACTTTGTCTCCAGAAACTGTGTCTCCCCTGTGGGCACAGAGCCATGTCTTCTGCTACTGTCTCTCTGTGCACTGGATGCTTTTTTCCATACTGCACAGATCTGTTTTCCTCCCTCTGCCAAGGACTGGAAATGCGATGTTGCACGAAAACAACTTGTAATATAGGCTGACAGTCACTGATTATTGCCTCAAATATCCTCAGCAGTTACAGAAAAAAACAAAACTTCAAAACCAACTTATTTTTAGCAACTGAAAGAATTCAAGCAACCCCATGTGGCTGCTATCCAGGCATTTAGTGAGTGGAGAATAGCTTGACAAATTACAGAAATGGACAAATTCAGAGTGCAAATCAGAAAACTGTGTATATCATTATTTACATATGCTTTCCTGTTGAAAAGATGAACAGAAACATTAATTTTAAGGCTTCCAGTGTCAAAGGAAAGAACGACTGTTTTTATGAGCTGTGCATGAATCACAAAAACCAAAACAAAAACCCCCATATGCTTCAGAGTTTGGCAGATTTCTCAACTTGCTGGGAACTCACAGCCCAGCCCTATGCTGTCTCACTGTTCCTGAGTAATTCCTCTGCATCTGCTCAGGACTGGGCTCTGCAGCACAACAGGGAAAGCACAAAGGCAAAGACCCAAAGCAAAGAAGTCAAGAAACAGAGATGAATACTATCTCCAGCTCCAAAACTACAAGAAACCTGGTTTGACCCAGATGGCTTCACAAGGAATGCAGTCCCAGAACATGTGAGATGCTGCTACCAAGTGCCTAACAGAGCTTCCCACCTCTTTTGCTCTTCCCATTCCAAACACGGATTTGTCCCAGTCGTTCTGCTTCTCTCCAGTGCTCTGATTTCAAGTCATCTACTGACATGAAAAAGGTCCTCGAGACTTCTTATAAAACTCTGTTCCCTCCCTCTCATTTACAAAGCAAACAAACCTTTTTTTTTGATCATTTACATATAAAGTAAATCCAAGCATGTCTTACTTAGCACCTTTGTAGGAAAGAACATGCATTCTTTCTCAGGAAGACTTCTACTCTGCTTGGGAAGACTCTAGATTTTTCTCCCTATAAAGGAATAAACCATTTTGTGCCATTTATGCTGTCTTCTGCAGTTCCTCTTCCACTTCTGGTAAACTGGAATTTCCAAGATCCAAGTGCCTTGAAGACAATGCTGGGTTCAAAGCTCCAGCCAACTGCAGTGGGACACCTACATTTTTGCAGCAGCCTATCTGTCCTCCACCTATTAACAAATACCTTCACTGCCTTCCTGCCCAGTAACTCTGAGATGCAGCAATTATCTTCCAAAATGGAAAGGGTGTAACAGAGCTCAGTTTGTGTGATTTTACTTAGCTAGTGTAACAGATTTGGCAAACCTTTTTCTGCACATGACAAGCAATGCCAAACCAGTATATCAAGCAGTAGGTGGCAGACCTAATAGGATGAACAGATGAGACTGTGTATTTATTGCTCTGTATTTAGGAGCAGGCTGCCACATCTCACTTAACTCCAAAAAAAGGTCTCTCTTTGCTCCATTTGGAAAAACAATCTTCCTTCAATTATTTGAGGCATCCTTTTTTTTAAAGTTTAGTTCAGTGTCATTGATGTCTGCATTTCAAATTCTATCACAGAACTCAAAGTCTGTCCTACTTGGCACTATCAGTGCCTCTGACTGTTGGCTTCTACATCCAACACAACAACCAATTCTGTTTGGTGCATGTCTGTGGTTTGCACATTGGACTGCAGTTTGCTATTGATAGACTTCTGTAAGTACTCACGTATTATGGTTTTTTTTTTCTGGTAGGTAATATATCATCTTATAGAAAGCACTTAGTTTAAAAGTAACTAGAGTTGATCAGGTTTCTGCTTAGTTTCATGCACTAGAATCACTTAACACATTTCTTTTTAATGCTTCCTTATAAACAAAGTTATGCTGTGATGATGCATATGTTTTATAGCGAGGCAAGAAAAGCCAGCACTGACTAAGGTTTCCCATTATGAAGAATTTGGCAATAATATTGCCTTTAGGCATTCCAGCCTTAACTGATTGCTCTTTATTTGTGTCTCTGGGTTGCCCCTTGGTTCTGCTAGAACTCTGAATTCAATCTACTCTGAAGCAGATGCAGAAAGGGATCTAATTTCAAAGTTACCTTTTTCTTTTTTTTTTTTCTGCTTTTTCAGATTCAGAAAAGTAAATCTGAGGCAGTTCCCTGTTTCACAGTACACAGCATGGCCCCATCAACACTTGGGTAGTCACAACTGGGAGGACAGGATCTCTCTCACTGGCTGGTACTGCTGGCCAGAAACAGGTATAGAGAACAACTCCACTGAGTGGGATGGACTATCAAGCTTTAAAAGCAGACATAAACTCCTCAGAGATGATCTAAAGATAGTGGATACAAAGAGCTAAGGTAGAATACACATCAGCTTTCCCCTGTTCAATATGGAAGGAGTAAGACAGCTAGGAGCAACTGCTTTGGTCCAGAACAACCCCCCACCAGTTTCCAGATTTATCATTTCCTATACTCAGTTTAAGGCTTCATTTTGTAGCTGAATGTTATAGACTAATCAACAACTCAGAATTAAAAAGAAGGTTCAAGGGAAAAACATTAAAATATACATTCAAAAGTCAAAAAAAAAAAAACAACCTGTCTTTGTATTCTGACCTTCAGCAAAGCCTGAAGTTAACATAAGAAGTCCTGATGGCATAGTAATATGCCATTACCCAGGCTGACATTCTTTGAAAACAAGCCTGCTGAACAAGCACAGTAGGAAGTGCCCAAAGGTAACTTCCATAGGAGTGTTATGCAGTGTCTGGGGGACTCTCAACATTGCTTCAGGGATATAAAGTGTACCAGCTTCAGGACCAGGAAAATATTTACAAGAGCAAGTTCGTTTCAAAGATAGATGTTTTAACTCAAAAAGTCACTTAAATGTAAGTGGCACTCTTCACTTACACTTCCACATATGCCTGAGAAAAATGCAGGTAGCTCAGTTAGGGTGCCAGAGACTAGATGGGCTGAATCCCCCACTATTGTGGGATTAGTTTTTCAGATATCTCTTTACAGTGAGTGAAGAAAATGTAGCACATCAGAAAACATTCAGCAAAAATCATTTAAGTGGTTACACAGAGGGGAATAAGTGCTCCTACCAATCCTCTGTTTTAACCTAGTGCTCTACTGTGAGCACTATGCCTGCAAATTGGCTAAACTTGCCAGCTGGTGGTCTTTGCTAAGTTACAGAACTCACTAGCTTTCCTTAAAAAGTGAAAAACATCCCCAAAACAGTGCAACTTTCACTGCCTATGCCTATTTCAGACCAGGAAAGAGGTGAGGACAGGTCTGGAAAGCAAGTATGCAAATTCTTCCCCCTGGGAAGGAATGACCTTGCTGGGTGCCAGCTAGCTGGAGACAAACTTCAGATAAAAAGAAAAAAGACCTGGGAGTCTTGGAGGACAACAATTTGAAAAAAGACTCAGCAGCATGTCCTTGCAGAAAAGGAGAGCACCTCTACATGGGGATGGTTTTGCAGATCCAGGGCAGCAATTACTGCACTCAGGGCTTGCGAAAGTGCAGTACTTGTGAACTGGGGAGCCACAAACCAGTGACAGACATACTGGAGCCCAGTCTGCTACACCAGGATAGTTAAGGAGATGGAGCATATGATGCAGGAGAGGGTGAGAGAGTTGGGTTTGTCCAGCCTGAAGAAGAGAAGGTTTAAGGTGTGCGGGGGATGTATGACTGCAGCCCTCAGCTACTCAAGGGGAGGGTGTAGAGAAAATGGAGCCAGAATCTTCTCAAAGGCACACAGACATAGCAAGAGGCAACAGGCAAGTTTCAACAAGGAAAATCCTGATTACATGTTAGGAAAAGTGTTTTCATCATGAGGGTAGTTGAACATTGGGTCCAGTGAGGCTGGAAAATCTGAATGTTTGAGATAGAACTCAACAAGTTCCTGAGCAACTTGATCTGTTTGGGATAGCTTTGAACAATGGACAAGATTATCTCTTTCAACCAGTATCATCCAATGATTCCATGTAGAAGTATCATCACTGCAGGCTGCTTGTTGCCTGCTTGCCTTTACCAGGAAAGAAAACCCTAGTTAAGGTATGAATTTTCATCTCAGCCCTTTTAACAGTCCTGGCATGTCTTTCTCTGCCCCAAATTCCTGAGCAGGAAAAGAGGGATAACTCAAAGATGTAAAGATAGATCCCAGTATCTGTGGCAATATTAAGAAAACCAGTTCAAGTCTTGTAACTTGATTTTGATTTAGAAATCTAAATATATAATATAAAAATATATTTATGATAAATAATATTTAATATACAATTCTAAACCCCAAAGTTTTGCTCTTTACAGCACTGGTGAAGTGGGTAAGAGTTCTTGGACTCCTGTTGTGTGTGAGCAGAATGGATTATTTGCAGTCAGTTATGTATGTGCAAACCTATGAAGGCTTTAGGGCTATAGTTTGTAGAAATGTCCTGTGAACCTCTGATGAGATAAGGTGCTCATGTGACAGCTGATGGGACCTTGAAGGGTGCAGCATCACCTCATTTGTCCTGCACAGCTCATCACAGGTGCTCCCATAAACCAAAAGCCAAAGAAGTTTGAGTCTCCTTTTCATCTAATCAAACCCAATCATCCAGTTTTCCTAGGTGGAATGCAACAGTCACTTTTCCATAGACTGGGTTCCAATCTCTGCTAAAATGACCATGGTAGTCTTTTACACTACTTAATCAGTGGAGAAAGGTGGCCAGGTAGTCTTTTACACTACTTAATCAGTGGAGAAAGGTGGCCAGGTGGTCCCAGTGACATAATCACAGCCCAGTGCTCATGAAACTCTGGAGGATCACATTTAAAGCCTTCTCCAAGCTGCTGAGGGGCAGATCCCCTTCAGTATCTCATGTTTTGAGCCAGTTCTTCAACCCTTCTTATCTACAAGGTGGAATAGCCCACCAAGACTTCACACGCTTTCACACGTATTTTGACTGAAAGCAGGAGGTGATTGCTGTGCTTGGCACAGGTAACAAAATCTGGGGATGTTGATACAATTGGATCTCTTGGGGGAGTAGGCAGAGAAATATTACTTGGTATTGATTTGCTTACCCTACCTGGGTACAGCACCTCTTAATCACTAAGAGAAGCAGAACTTCACTGACAAATATAACAGCTACCTATTCTTAGTAAGGATCAGAAACCTGCACTTGCAAAACATCTGTCAGAAACTGGGGGCCTCCTGTCTGCAAAATGGGAAAGCTGAAATGCACACAAGCTTGAGGACACTTGCGTCGTGGTAAAGATCCCACACAAGCAACTAGAGCGAAAACTGCAAAACCTTTATATTTGACAAAGAGAGCACAGAGCCAACTGAGCTTTTTTGAGATCTAGAGAGTATGTAGAGATGGAAATTTCCCCATTAAGTGAAACTAAAAAAAGTCATGGAGGGGTTCTTCAGAGCAGGACTGTATTCATAAATACCTTTTACCGCTTCAGTTACAATGGCATTGCTACCTGATCACAGCTTGAGAACTTCAAGTTGAAAGAAAAATATTCCAGTGAGATAAATAAGGTAACAAGCTGTCACTTTTAAGTACTCCATGATACTACACAATAAAGCAAGTCATATGGGAGGGAGTTCAAAAGACGGGCTGCTAAGCTTCAACCCCTCAAGTTAATGGTACTTTGTTCTGAAAGGATAGCCTGCATTTGAGTTCTACCACATCAGAAGTTTTTGGGCTGCATTATTGAGCTGCAATACAAGCTCACATCAATTACTGTTTCTTTATGTTGTTCTGCAGACAAGAGCCACAGAACACAGTGGACTAGCCCACTAACATGAACACAGGCACATCACTTACTCATTCAAAAAAAAAAGCTAATTAGGAAGTTTTCAAGTTATTCTACATTATCAGATTGAATATAAACTTCCACAATATTCTGCTCTTCAAAGTTTTTTCTTCAGTACATTGTGTGTAAGCACTGATTAGGAAGAGCACTAAACAAGTTTCAGCAGTATACACAATTTAAGTGCAGATACTTCTCTCATTGCCTTTCCCAGACACTTATTTCTTTTGCTTACTGGCCAAACCAATCAAGAAAAGTCATCACGTACCTTAAACAGCTGCTTTGGATTGATTTGTCATTTACATGTACACTATTTCCCTTACAGACTTAAACAAGAGCCAATTTTTCACATGTAGAAGATAAAGCCTTTTTGCTTAGATTAGCAAACCTGGCAGTTTTGGTGTTTGGGAGGGTTTGGTTTTGTTTGTATCCTTCTTTCATAAACCTGTCAATACAGCAGATTCTGTGCAGAATAACAAGCCTTACTGTTTCTTCTCAGGCACATGCAATCTGTCCTCAAGAACCCAGCCCCTGTTAATGTTGTAGATAAGCTCTCTTCAAACTGTGGCACCTTCTGTAGCAGCAGCCTCCTAGTAGATGTTTTAATTTGGAATGACCAGAGTGTCCTTCAGCTGAGCCTGAAAGAACAATTGGCACATCTCCTGTCTTGCATAAACTCACTCTTTACATCAAAGGTTCCTGAGATGACAACTATCTGATATTTTCAGGCATGACTGCTTTAGTAAACAGTGGTAGATATAAAACACATGTACAAAAGGTGAACGTGCATTTTGGGGCTCTAAATAAAACTTGTGAAGACACAATCCTTATTTCCCAGGCATGAACTCATTTAACAAAGTGCTTCTCCTTTCAGCAAGATTAGTCAGCTATTGAAAGTCCCCGTAACAAGATATTACTGAACTGAACATGCCCAAGGTGAATCAAGGTAGTAACTTGTGGAACAAATGAGCAGCTGCATAGTGTCTGCAGCTGAAGCATCCAGCATCAGCTGAAAGCATGTCAGTCTCTCCCAAGCCAGCGAGGAGTTTTATGTATGCTCATGGTATAAGTCCAATTTTTCTCCCTTTTTGGTAGTCAGATTGCTTATTAACTCACGTAGCAAAAATCCAAGATTCAACCTACGCTTTCCCATAAGATTGATTTCCCTGCAGGGCCTGTCTCAGAGTCTGCTGCACTCTGCTGCAACTCCCTTACACCCTTCCATCCCTGGTCAAAACATGCCACACCTTCCACATGAGTCAACAGAGCAGGGCAGCATCTCCTGCAGCAAGCGGGGAGGCAGCCGAGAGGAAAGCCTAGCTGGGAAAACACAGTCCATCCTTCAGCAGTGGGCAGGATGCTCTGAGAAATGCAGCCTTGGTCAAAAATATTACTAGGAGAGTGTAACAAGCTGTGCTTGAGCTTGAATTCACTGGATCAGGCAAGGTCATTTCTGGTGAAACACTCACAGGGATAAATTCTTAATCACCCAGATATTTAGTTAGCATACGCAAGACAGCTGGAAGTCTTTACAACACTCTCAAATGTCACTCTTTGGCACCCTATCAAACTAAATGCCTTTTGCCTGTCGAGAGCACAAGCACATCATTTTACTTCAGTGCTATTCTGTTTTCCCTCAGCGTGACGTGTTGGTTGTGAGAAAGTGCTGTATCCAAGATGTCAGGGTTCAGCTTTCCAACTATTTTTTGATGACAAATGGATGTTGAAGTTTAATTTCCAGAATATGAAAATTATCAAGATAATATATTTTGACATACAAGGTGCATACAGAAAAATACAAGTGAAGCTGTCCCAACTATCATCAGGTGACATGATGCTACTCCAGCAAGTGCAGTATTTTTAAACCCAGGAACATTCCTGCTTTTGTCAGTCAGTAGAAATGCTTACAACCTTTCTTGTTTGAAGTGCTGTGTTATTTCCCCTACTTTTCCTTGCAGGAAAACAGGATGTTCAAGCCAATATAACAGTTCTCTGATATAAGAACTCAACAGGTCCAGGAACACAAGTTACTGCTTCTTTTACAGTAGTTTTTAATGTGGAATAAAGCCACATGTTTTGTCAGTCCACATCCCAGAAGAATAGGCCCTGTCTGTGCTTGATACTAACAGAAAGGCATCCAGTAGCATGGCAAAAGAATCTAACTCAAAGAGTTTTTATGTTTGTACACACACAGACAGAGGGCTATTTTTTTAACTGCTGTGAGTGCACTCCATGGGGCGAGCTGGGAGTGAAACCCCTCCATGTTCAACATGATGTGCAACTGGACAATGGGAGATGCCTGAGCAAAGTCCTGGGCTCGTGCCAGGGACTTGAACCAAAAAGCAGACCCAATAAGAAGTGAAAATAAACTACCCTGTGGACAGCACAGAGTTCCTTCAACTTCAGAAGTCACAAAATAAGACAACTAGAAAAGATAGGCCAAAAGCACCCTACTGCATAGGAAACATAGGGCATGGAAGGTATGTATTATTAAAGAGCTTTAATCTCACCTACCAGATTTCTGTCCTGTTGGAAAGGCCTTTTTCTTCTCACATGTATTTTTATGCTCTAATAAAATCAGCTTTGTGGGCTGGAAGCCCCCAAAACCTCACTTACACTCATATAAAAGAGTGGGTGGTTCCCCCATGAAGCTCAGGCCCTGCTGCAGCACCCTGCAAGTGCACAGGCTGATACCAACTCCCACTGGTTACTTCTGAGTGGGGTCTCCAGCCCCTTCCAGGACCAGTCCCTATGCTTAGGGTTATGAGAAAAGCAGAAATGCCTTTTGGTTTTACCTCAGACATCATTCTGAGCAAATCTTTTCCTGCAATTTCAAGTTTTAAACAGGTCATCAAGAAAAATAATCCCAAACATACAAACACCACACTGTACAGGAAATCACTCAGAAGCCCTGTATCATATACCACCAAACGTAGTGTATTTAAATGGATACAGTTAGGCTACTGCAGAACATACACATTTTATTTATGACTTCTTATGCATCACTAAAACCAATAAAACCTGAAATAAGATCTTCACAGCCAAAGAGCAGAAAGCAGCACTCCAAATTCCTTGCAGTAGCACACAGTGAGTACTGTAACAAAGCAGCATCCATCCCTCTATGCCACATTGTTTTAATGGACAGAACTGTACCAGTAGCCATGCGTTCCTTTCAAGGGGAGACGAGAGATATCACTGCCATCAGTCAGACAAATGTTTCTTGTTGGTCTGTTCCACAGCTACACAGTAAGTTCCTGTCATCTGACAAGCCCATCATAGGATTTCTCTGTCTGGTTTTGTACCATTATCACATGTGGCCTGTAGTCCCTTTATCCCAATGAAAGATTATTGCTGCAGGAGAGACAATACATCTTCCTAAAGTCACACACAGGATGCTAAGTACATCTCTTGCCTGATGTGGCTGGCCTTCAAGCATTTTACAAACACACCTCAAAACCATTGTTCCAGGCCAGGTGACCTCTGACTGGCAGTTAAATTTCTTTCTCAGTTTGTTATTTAGATCTCAGTTATCTAAGGAGGGTTTTCATTGTATACCGCATCCTTTGCGACTCCCAGTTTGCAAAAAGGAGTTGAATTTCAGGCTTCTTCCTTGTGATGGAAATGGTTGTCTACGTGCATGACTGTGAGGTGGACAAAAACTGAAAAATTGCAAGTCTCTGGGACTTACTGTTTAAACTCAGCAACTTGGTTTGACCGCAAATAAACTAGGACAACAAAGGCCAGCTGACTCTGTCCTGACAGCATGGCCCTGAGAAAAAATACATTATTTAAGGACATCAAATAATGTTAAAGAAACAGCAGGTATTTTAGGATCTGTAGAACCCTTCTGATTTCAGGATTCCACAACATAAATAAATGACAGCTGAAAAGAAGAATGCATAAAGCAGTAAGGCACCCATCTGAGCAGGGTCAGCTTGGGTCTTCTCAGCAGAACAGGTAAAATGGACTTCAGCTGACCCAGGAACATAGAGAAAAATGCATTTCTGTTCTCATCCAGGGGTCAGAAAGCTCACTTTCTTGGTGGCAATGGAAAAGATGATGAGAAACAAGGAGGGACACTGAAGACTGTGCATGGCCAGCAAGGTTTTAAAGGTTGGGCCATGACTCAGAAGCTGCTGTTGTGAGAGGGCCTCTCCCCTTCCACTTTGCCCTCCCCATCTTGCTGGGAACCGATGTCCTCTCTTTGGATCCTCTCAGAACCTGCAAGCCACCCCACATCCCTCCTCCAGCTCGGCTCTGAACACACTGATGTTGCCATGCATTAATTAGGGAGGAAGAATCCAGAGTCAGACTCAAATTTAGCATCCACCTAAATACGCTGAATTTTTCCATTTAAATTTTCTGATAGCAGAAGTTTTGAAATGTGAAGGGAGCAACAGAATACCATGTCAAGGTAATCCCACTGTCAGTGTCAGTCTTCATACACCGCCTCAAATAAAGAAGTTACAAGAAAATTGCCATTGGCCGTCTTCCTCCTCATTACTCAGCTTGCCACCAAGAAGTCATCTTTATGGACTTCCTATATTTCATACATATGTGGCTCCAAACATCAAATCAGAAAAGGAAGATGGCACCCAAGGGCTTGTAGTTTGGCTACTCAAAAGTAACCTTTTGAAGATTTAGATAAATTTATCAAATAAAGTAAGTATTCAGTCAATGTTCTTTGAGTCATCTGTGTTGCATGACAGGTTAGTGTCAGAATTATGCCAGATTAGTATTCCATAAATATTACTTTCCAAGTCACTTCAATCCCTGCTTAAAGGCATGACCAAATTTAGAAACACATTAGGTTTTGCAATGTTATCAAAAAGTAACTCTACATTACCCACTTGAAAAAGCTTCAACTTTCTCTCTGATTCAGAAAGCCCGTCCAAAAGTGTCCAAGAGTAGAGACACCTAAGTTTCTCTGCCAGTATTGACAGTACTTTCCTCCTCCTTCATCTCCCCAATCTACTGTACTAATATAAGAGATATCAGCAAATATTTTTTAACAGTTTGATCAACATTAGATACTTAAAATAAATTCAATGCACCTAAAAATACCTATGAACAACTGAATTGCAGCATGACAACCTCCTGGAAGAATGGCAGTGGATAAAGCCAACGTACCTGCCTTGCAGGAAATGCTACGCTGTCAAACAAGACTCTTCTTACCGCAGTCCAGCACAGCCACAATTTGCTACATATCAGTAAAAACATATGGTAGACAGCAGAAATGACCACACTGCTCAACTTGAGCATCCTACAAGCTTAACACTGACAGCAAAAGCTCCAAAGAAAAACCACAGCATTATCAAGCTGGAAAATGTGTCTATTCGAATGTAAGATGCATTTATTTTCTCATGGCTACTAATCACACAAAGCCAAAATGCTGTGACAGCCGCTTCAACTTGCATCATGACATTTTGCCTAAGAGGCCATCAGTCAGCTCTTGCCAATACATTAATTCACAGTTTTGCTTACAGCTTGAAAAAGAACCCATCAACACCACCAGTTCTGTGGAAAACATTACTTTGGTTATTTCTGTAGCCTGTGGTAGTTACTCCAGAATATGCTCAGAACACTAGGAGACTAGTGACCATCAAATATTCCCATGTTTTGGATGCAATTAGTGACAGAAAATACTAGTGACTTCTTCCATATTGAAGGCTTATTACTTTTTTCTGATCTAATGATGTATTGATAAAGTAATTGGAGGAAAAAGTTAACTTTTAAGACACTTGTATCTGGCTTGCTTATTAAGTTTTCAAAGAAATCCAGCCACACTTTCTTCCATTTTCCCAGAGGCATGAAAGGAGCTCCCAAAGCGTACTTTTAAGGTTCATCCCCCTCTCTCCAATTCCTTACAGTTCTGCTTTACCATGACACCAGCAATAAGCCCAGAGTTAGTTAACCAGTGTAACAAGATAGGTATTTTTTATGCTGACCAGTGTTCTTGCCATACCCATGCTACACACCCTGCATTGTCATGATCACCTCTTGATACACTGCATTTGACTTGACGACTATGAAAGATTTCACCAAGTCATCATGTCAGCTGATACAGACCTGTCCTCAAAATTAGGAACACCTGTGTTCAATAGCAAACAAACTTTTATGGCCCCTGATCTCTTTGAGGGACACCCACAGTTGCTCACGAAACCTCTGCTGAACAGAGTAACTCATAAGCAATCTTGTGCATGTATATATAAGGAAACTGTGATACAGTAGAAACCAAAAATTATAGCAGGATTCTTGGGTGTATCAAAAAGTCATGACTAAGCCACAGCAATTGTGCAATAAAGCATAGCATATCTTTTATTTGTATGCTTGAGAAATTAATATTGGCATGACTGACAAACAGCAGCACAATTACAACAGCCACATCAACCTCAGTGTTGTGGGCAGGTGGTACAAATTAGCCCTCAAAGTCATCAATCTTAAAAGCATAACCACCCTATGACAAACAACAACCTGTCCAGGTTTGGGGATGCTTTTTTAAGGCTGTTTTTTTCTCCATTTGAGTTAGTGATACAGGATTACAAAGCTATAGAAAACAAAACTTCAACAACACATGGCAGAGAAAACACAGGCCTTTGAAATCACAGTAATACTCCATTCTCTGACACACAAATATTAGGTGTAAAAAATTAATTAAAGTAGTAAAGCAGACTCCATGACTTACCTTACTTTGCTGTTTCAAAGGTGTATTTAGAGGAATACTCCCAGTATGGGAACCTTTATGAAGCCTTGACATAGTAGTATTTTTTTTTTAATTTAAGATAAAAACCAGTTAAATGAAACCGACTCTTGTCATAGACTGGTAGAAAAGAGCTTCCCTTAGATAACTTCCCCTTATAAACCTCACCATGGGTGTGGCTAAATGACTAGCTCCACCTTTCATCCTATTTAGAAACTCTACAAAAAAAACTTCTCTGGAGCAATATAATAATTTTGTCAACTTGTCATGTGCTCTGTTTATTTTTTTTGAAGTAGGTAAATAGTTTATAGTTTCTCAAGCTGATGGGAAAAATGTAGATAAATAAAATTACACTTATCTCCCATATTTGCAATTCCCGCAACATGGTCTGCAAACTGGTGGGTGAAACAGTTGTTTGCTTTTTAAAAGCAATGTTGTAACAACCTGAGGGAAGTCTATCAGCTTCTAGTATTTATTGCTATTAGAGATGCATTACATTGAAAATCAACATACCTATGAACTTGCAGCAATTTCCACTTGCATCACCTCAAGACAAGCCTCCACCACCAGTGAAAGCTCTTGTTTTCGTCACTTACATAATGAAGACGATGCAAAATCAAAGCCCTTTGCATGGCTCATTAAATCACACACATGCCCTCACTATGGAAGGACTACCAATAAAAATTAGAATTTGTTCTTTAGTCCTTTAAGTACTCTATATCTTAAACCCCCTCAACTTTCTTTTCTCTCGAGGCCTAATTCAAGAGGATAAGGAGATGGATTAGGATGTTTCCACTCAGGGAATATTGCCTGCAGAGTTTTATATTGCCTTGGCATGTAATACAAACATGTCTAGGTGGTTGAACTCCTGCGTCTTAATTTTGTACTATCCCAGATGATAGTTTTTTTTATTCAAGGGTACAAGTATGAGGAACTATAAGCATAGGGCTTAAGTTTGGGTTGTTTTTTTTCTTCACGGAATAATTGAGGTGATCCTGGCACTCCTGCAGGAGCCTGGGTGTGAAACTGGAGTTCTTGAGGTGTTTGGCAAGAGCTCAACTATGCTTCTATCATCTGGGTTTGCTTTCAAGGGAGCGATTAGGAAATTATGTTCTTGTTAACAAGATCTGTGCAAGTAATGACTATTATACCCAACATTTCCTGTATTTAAGCTGAAGTGATTGTTCCATCTTGATATGAAGAGCTGAGGTATTTTCTTGAGAATTAGTGACTTGGGCCAAATCTTTCCTTTAAAGAGTATTACAAGAAGAAAGTTCATCCCTTTTCACAGTACCAGGTCATTTCTGCCTGAAAATGCTAACTGGTCTTTAAAAAAATATATATCCATGTGAAACTTTTACTATAATATTAGACACTCCCAGAGTGTCAGATGAAGGAAAAAAGTCGCCTTTATTGCAACAACAAATGTTGCATAATAAACTACAACATTCATTTTTCACTGCTTTAGTACCTCTGCAGGCAGGATAAAGCGTCATTGACTTTAAAATCCATTTAAAGGACAAATATCCATGTCTCTTGCTGTGGCTGAAAGTCTGTAATCTCATGCTCTACTGTACATGAATACAAAAATTCTGAAGCATTCTCCAAGGCTAAAAAGACCCATTTCACTCTTTAAGAGAAAGTCCAATGATTTGGAGGAAAAACAAACATCTTGGTGAGTTCACAAATTAAACACAGTATGCAAGAGAAAATACAACAGTTCTATTTCAATGCAGAGTTGTTAGAAATTGAGGGAAGCTAATTTTCTTTCCTACCCCTGTGAGGTCCTCTAGCAGAGATGCTGACCATGGGCTGGCTTCCTCTCTTTCCACTTCAGCGACGACTGACTAAACAGATCAGCTCCGACATTCTGGGTTGAGTTATCACTTCTTTTGAATTGATGTTCCCAGACAGAATGGGGAAATCCACAGGTGTGGGTTGAAAGGAGGAGGAATATCACAGGAGATGAGCAAGACCAGAAATCAGGATAGGAGTACTAGCATGTTGTGCTCAGCGCAGTTCACACTGTACAGATGCACCTCTTAGGCTGGGGCTTGAAACCATGCTCTGTTTAGACAAATGCAGCACTGGGAAGATACTAGAGATGATGCTTTAACTTCTAAAGGACTTGCTGTTTGTACTTATATTCCAGTACTGAAACATGAAACAGTGAAATGGAATATAGTCTCATCTGCAGCAGCTAGTAAATAAAATAAATAGATAAAATATTCAGTGCCTGGAATTGATTCAGCTGTTTGCTGTCACCCACAAAGCTGATGGTCTGAGACCACCCACTCCCTAAGTCAGGGGGCTTGGAACTAGGTAACCTTTAAAGGTGCTTTCCACCCCAAACCATTCTGTGATCTCTTATGATCCTACAAAAAGTGAGGGATCCTTTCAAGCAAAGGCTAGAGGAAAGAAAGAAGCAAACTGACAGGATAGAATTATTGCCAATTTTGTGGTGAAGTCAGGATGCAGCTCAGGGAATGAGATACATCACAGATAAAGAATGTGAAAAATCTCTCAAGATATTCTCATAAGACAAGAAAAAAAGGGGCACTCCACAGGAGCAGCCTGAGAGCAGCAGTGCATGGATGTGGGGTTCTTTCCATGCACAAACCCAACAACCCTGAAGTGGCTGGAAGCCCGGATCTTTTGTTTTCTTAACGAAGTTTTTTGTCATCATCTGGAATTATTTATTCTGCACTTCAAAGGTCTTCCAAGAGACAGTCTACCTAGAGCTGCCGTTCAAAACTTCCGGAAATGCAGTTTTCCTACTACATTCCCCAGACTTGTTTCAGCTGCACCTCACAACCCTCACTTCCCCTATAGAAATATATACTCCTAGAAAATTTCCTGGAGCTTGCTAATGAGACAAAGATCTTCACAAGCAATTGCCAATGCCTAGTCTCTTATATATCTAAATTTCCTCCTTTTTTGGGAAACATTTCTCATTATTATGACACCGAAATTCATGAGGGGTTAAAGGGTTAATGGAATAGCACTGACTATGAAGAGTTACTGCAATTAATAATATCTGAGAACTTGAGCTGCAAGAGAAAGATGCAAAAGTTAGCAAAAAAGAACTAAATTAACAGCTTTAAGGGCTAGTCCCTATGTTGCACACTTTGTGTCAGGGGCTTTAAATACCCATTTTTTTGGTAATAACTAAATTATTTAGCTTTACAGCAGACCTGCAGACTAACCTGCTAAAGTGGAACAGAGCTGCACGAATGGGATATCCTACCCTGACCACTAACAACTATAGGGAAACCCCAAAGCACACAATACTGTATTGAGCATCAAATGCCAAGGAAGCTATTTGCTCTGTTGGTGCAGTCTGGTAGTTAAGAGTTTAAGCAGTGATAAGTGGTAAGACAGGAGCTCTCTGCTGCCTCTGTGATTAGCTTAATTACAAACAGAAGTCCCCTGTTCTCCTTTTCTGTGTAGGGGTCTATTAATACCAACAATGTGCTCATGCCATCTGCCAACGAGCCATTTCCAACTTTACAAAGCACAGCAGAAAATACTTGCAGGTGCTTGGAAATGTGTTTATTTGGCCATTAAATAAATCCACAAGACCTAAATATTGCCGAACAATATTTGCATTTGCAGGCTCTCCTGCAAGACAAAGTCTTATGAACTAATATCAGACATGAAGAACTCTAGACTCTGATCGAAAATGAGAGGTATTCATCTATTGCTTTCATTTTGCTTCTCAGTCTGAGTTTTTGTGTCTGGCTTGCAAATATTCTTGGATTCAGAATTGTAAGCTTGTCAAGGGATGCCACATTCCCAGAAGAGATGAATCATGAGATCCAAGGTTAGTTTTGAGTGCCATATTGCAAGGAAGCTTCAAGAATGAGTGTTTCTACTTACTCTGAATATAGTAAAGCCAAACAAAACACATTGTTTTCCTTTGATAAAACTTGACATGCTTTGCTTGCAGTGTCATTCAAACTGTCTGAAGAGATTGTTACTATTCAACCCAGTATTAATTGAGGCATAAAATGGTTACCAGATAAAAGCCTATTTTAACAAAACTCTTCTGTAAAGAGTAGCCTAAGCAGATATTCAACCATTTCACATTGTGTTGTACAAACTAACCATGCAGTGAGATGACAGACAGATTTTCCCTGTACACTTTCATGATTCTATCAAGATTTAATAGATTAAAACAACTTAGTTGTCTGAAACTTATAGCTGATACACCTGTATTATTACATCCTTCTTACCTGTCAAATGTATGCAGGATTTGTATTTTCTGGCAACTTGATATTTTTATGTGGCTTGACATTGGTAGTTAGACCAACTTGAAAGTTTTTCATTTATGTGTACAGTCGACTACCCAGTGTTAGGACCCTAGTAATTTTATCATTTATGGAAAAGAGTAAATTTGAGTAAAGGTGTACCAAATATTTGAAATTGCCCTGCTGAAGAAATACTCCTCTCTTCTTCCTAGAATGTGGAAAAGTAACATGGTGAGCGATTCACACAAGAGACCAAGTTAAAGATTACACTCCTGTAAATAGAACCACTCCTACACTTTAAATAGGACAAATCTGAAATCTGGGGCCTTTAAAGGCTCCGTGTTACAAAGCTGATTGACTGTAAAACTCTTTGGCACAAGACACAAGAGTTCCTGGGACTGAGGTGTTCAACAAAGATCACTGAGGCTCTCCCCACAAACTTTGTCATGTTCTCATCTTCCCTACCACACCTCCTCCTCAGTACCATCAGCCATCTTTGCCAGACCACTGAGGAATTGTCCCCTCTTTAGGGCAGCAGTTGCTGATCATATTTGAGCATACTTGCCCCTCCTGAAGCCTTCCTCTTGCTAAAAGGGCTCTGTTAGCAGGGTTGCTTTCCTTCAGTCCTTTTGAAACTCTTTTTGGTACTGGCCATAATATAAATAGCACAGGGCGGCCCTGCTGCTGGCTGCTGACTGCTGACACTGGGCACTGCTCCCAGAATAGGTCTGTGCCCTAATCCTGCCTGTCCTGCGACTGTGCACTGGGGCTGTGCTTCAGCTCATTGGGGACAAAGGCAACGTGACACTTTTCTGGGATCCTATTAGATCATAATATGAAAAATGCTTTCCCTGACAGCTTTCCTAGAACATTTTTGGTTTTGGTACCCTCTCCCTGCAGTTCAGGTTTTGCACTCTCCTCTCCCCTCTCCTGAATCCTGCTGCCGGCACCCTTTCCTGTCATCTGACTTTCCCAAAGGCAGAAGACAAGTCACTGCTTCTTCCTTACAATCAAGGAAGTATCTTTTCCAACCCCTTGAAAACAACACCTGGCCTGGGGCACTTTCCCCACCTTTCCTGTAGGCAGACTAAGCCCCAGTTTCTCTTGCAGCCCTGAGAGCACCCACTGCTCTGCCAGAGTTCACTCTTCAAGTTCACTGCTCCTAGAGACAGGCACAGTGGAGGCTTTCAGCAGGGAGGATCCACAGGATCCAGGTGGCATAAGACATACGGGAATTACCCAAATCCCCTCACTTTTCCATCAGTGACAAATCAAGTCCCACTAAAGCTTGCAAGGATTTCACATTAGCAGTTGTAGCTAAGCCAAAACACTGACTTTCATATACACGTGAACACGTACATGTACCTGCATTAAAATAAATAAATATACATCAAGATGCTGAAAGGCTCACGATCTCACTTAAACTTCACCCAACACCACCAGGTGTGCTATCATGCCACGGTTGGTCTTTGAGCCCCCAGGGATTCAGAGCAATGTTGTCAACATGCTCCCACTGGGGCTCTCTGCATCAGCTGCAGTTCTCCCTCCCATGCCTCATGCCAACATCTGCCCTGCCCAACTCGCTCTGACACAACCACCTGCAGTTTTTAACATGATAGAGTATCACTCTCCAGAGCTGCCTGAGGGAAAAATGCATTCCACTCACCTAATTGCATTAGTCTAATGTTTCTCCCTCTTTTGGAATTAAGCTATTTAAAAAGTAAAACTTGACTGTATTAAGGTTTCAAAGTTGCAAGGCTTAAGGGAAGCAGGGTCAGGATAAAAGCTATTCTAAGGTAAATTTGAATATGTTTCAGCCAAAGTTTTAGCAATTTTGAAAATTGCCAAATTTGTTTTTCAATGATTAAATGTCCCTGTTTGGGTAGGACGGAGTCCTCCTTCTTCTTAGTAGCTGGTACAGTGCTCTGTTTTTTGGATTTAGTATGAGAATAATGTTGATAACACACTGATGTTTTGGCTATTGCTAAGTAGTGCTCACCCTAAGTCAAGGACGTTTCAGTGTCTCTGGCTCTGAGAATGAGGATCTGCACAAGAAGCCAGAAGGGACCACAGCTAGGACAGCATATTTAATATTAGTAACATATTATTATCGTATTTTGTTTCAAACCTTAAATGGTTCTTATCTCAACTAATAAGGCTTACTTTTTCTTTCCAATCCACTGTGGGGGCAGGGAGTGGGCTGCTGCATGGCACTTAATTGCCTGCTGGGGTTAAACCACAACAATAACTTATTGCTATTATTCCATTTGGGAGGGTGGGTGTGGTGTAGTGGAGGGGATATAATTTGTTTTTTAACTCCTCCAAATATTTCACTGGCATTTGGAGGAATGTTCAAAAATAATACAGAAAAATGCCAGATAGCTAGAAGAGACAACGATAAATAGTTGAGAACACTTGGACTTGTAAGAGCTGAAAGAAATCTGATTTGAGAGTTCTATTGCCAGAGAGGGGCCTTAGATTTAGAGTATCAGACTAAACCTAATAGAGATCATTACAAATAAAATCATAAGGCTAAAATAATTAGCCCAAGACTACCAGTCAGCACCATCAATGCATAGGTTATTTCCAACACATTTTAGACAGACTTTATGTCCTCCTGAGTGAGTGATTCCTGTTGCCCTTGTGAACAGGAAGCTTCTCCTGCCTGAGGAGCAACAGGGATGGCACAAGAGGCCCTTTTGCTTCTTGTAGTGGTTTTGCCCCGGCCAACGGCCAAGGCCCCACTAGGACTGCTTTTTCCCCCTTCCGAATTGAACTGTGTTACTAACCATGATAAGACATGCTGGTAGAGTAGCAAAATCAGTCTGAGACAAGGTCAGAGCTTCTAAGTGATCAAGTGAATTTATTACAGAGTCAAAGGAGCAAGCAAAAACAAAGGAACATTTTCTAAACATTCTTTCCTCTGACGTCCTCCCATCCCCCCCCCCCACCTTGCAAAGCTTCACAGCCCTCTCTCTCCTCCCAGATCATAAGGGGAACCCGGGGAGGGGGTTTTATCTCTAATGAGTTTAGTCCTCAGATGCTCAGGTGTTTCCTCTTCTTAGCAATGATACCTGGAGGGGTCTCTCTCTCTCTCTC
>VZRZ01000282.1:602252-745019 GCA_013398175.1 Climacteris rufus
TTCTTTTCTTTTCTTTTCTTTTCTTTTCTTTTCTTTTCTTTTCTTTTCTTTTCTTTTCTTTTCTTTTCTTTTCTTTTCTTTTCTTTTCTTTTCTTTTCTTTTCTTTTCTTTTCTTTTCTTTTCTTTTCTTTTCTTTTCTTTTCTTTTCTTTTCTTTTCTTTTCTTTTCTTTTCTTTTCTTTTCTTTTCTTTTCTTTTCTTTTCTTTTCTTTTCTTTTCTTTTCTTTTCTTTTCTTTTCTTTTCTTTTCTTTTCTTTTCTTTTCTTTTCTTTTCTTTTCTTTTCTTTTCTTTTCTTTTCTTTTCTTTTCTTTTCTTTTCTTTTCTTTTCTTTTCTTTTCTTTTCTTTTCTTTTCTTTTCTTTTCTTTTCTTTTCTTTTCTTTTCTTTTCTTTTCTTTTCTTTTCTTTTCTTTTCTTTTCTTTTCTTTTCTTTTCTTTTCTTTTCTTTTCTTTTCTTTTCTTTTCTTTTCTTTTCTTTTCTTTTCTTTTCTTTTCTTTTCTTTTCTTTTCTTTTCTTTTCTTTTCTTTTCTTTTCTTTTCTTTTCTTTTCTTTTCTTTTCTTTTCTTTTCTTTTCTTTTCTTTTCTTTTCTTTTCTTTTCTTTTCTTTTCTTTTCTTTTCTTTTCTTTTCTTTTCTTTTCTTTTCTTTTCTTTTCTTTTCTTTTCTTTTCTTTTCTTTTCTTTTCTTTTCTTTTCTTTTCTTTTCCTTTTCTTTTCTTTTCTTTTTTCTTTTTTTTTCTTTTCCTCCCTCTCCCTCTCCCTCTCCCTCGTCCCGGTGGTTCCCAGGGAAGCGCAGCCCGGCAGCCGTGCAGCTCCCGCGGCTTCCCCCGAGCCGCCAGCCCTGGAGCGTCCGTCGGATGGCGCCCGGGCTGGGAAGCATGGCCAGCATCGCCCCTCTTGGCCGGCTCCCCCGCTGAATCCCCAGGGCTCGGCTCCGCAGCCCGGCCGGACCCGCCCGCGGGGCAGAGCGCAAGAGCCGGCTCTGCAGAAGGAGACGCTGATTTCCACAATCACCCCCTGCGGCAAAACCGTCCCACCTGCTCTCGGAAACTGAGCGAGCCAGGGAAGCTGTCAGGCCTATCTTTAGTTCTTTGCTCCACAGATGGACTGTTAGTCATGTCCTGCCCACATGGAGTCTAGTGGTTTATGCTGTTAAGCTCTGTGTCGTGTAGCCATAAATGCTGAGGGGAGGTGATCTCTGTGTGGGATGGGTTTTCCTATTTTTGTAATGGTAACTGTCAGCTAAAGCAGGCAGAAAAAAAGGGAAATGGTGCAGAGCCTTTCCTCCCTTGTAATGACACCTGATATTTCCCCTGGGAGTTATGTTAGGACACATCATTCACATGAAGACAAAATTTAAAATGGGTGGGAAAGTGCCTTCCAACCCAAGTCATTCTATGATTATACATGTTAGAGGAAAAAGTACTGTTCCCTTCTGAACAGCTCTGTGTGAAGGAGCAGGGCTGAGGTTTAGCTTCTTCTCCTACATTTATGGGACCTCACCTGCTGCAGAGTTTAACAGACCCCATATCCCTAGGAATGCACAGACCCCATACAGATCTGGTACAGCCGCTTTGCTGTCCCAGTTAGCTGACAGAAAAGGCAGCCTGGAAATGGCAATGGGGGATACCCATGGAGTCTCCAATCCTTTCCATTGCTAGAAATGGGACCAGACCCTGCTTTGGGAGAAGGTTAGGGCTGAGGCTGAGGTAAAGAGGGGTTCACTCCCCCTGAGTAAGCTGGAGCCTTCTGCTCTGAAGGGTGCAGAATAGGGCTCATGACAGTTGGACCATTCATGGCAGAACAGTGACAGTGCCATGCTGCTGCTGAGGTGATACTAAAACTGTGAAACTGGGCCTGGAGGTCAAGTACACTCATGAGCACTGCTCCTTTCCAGAGGTCACAGACGTCTCTTGTGGGCAGAGGGGAATACCAAATATAAGTGTTCTTGGTTGAAGCAGAGTGGCCAGCCATTCAAAACCAAAGGAATTTTCTGGCTTTTTGGGTTTTGTTTAAAAACACCTGAATTTTGTCCTAATCCTGTTGCTTCGTGTCATAGTGACAAGAAACCTATTTTTGTGCCTGCAGAACAATTAGAGGATTTTAGTGCATCTGCAGGCTGCATTTAACAGAGTTTGAAGATCAGAAGATATGCTATTTTTGTATGGTCTGCTTTGGGACTCCACACAGGGGTGTTAGAGGTCCTGGTGGATGATTTTTCATCAGCCTAAGTGTGCCTAAGTGTTTCAGGAATTGTAATCTGTATTGTGCAGAAGGGAGGCTGCAGAGAGGAGAGACAGAGTCAAAAGCTAAAAAATATCACCTCATCTTTGAGTGCATCCAGTCTAAATGCCCACGAGGAGACCTGCTGCCTCAGGAAACCTGGGGTCTGGAGATTTAGGTGCACATCACTGCTGACTGGTCCCTCTCCCCTTCTTGAGGCTCCCAGCACTCCAGCTGAGAGGTGTATTTGGTCTCAGCTATGGCTGGGTGCTTCCGTGTCCATCATCAACGGACTGTATGGGCAGCGTGGCTCACCTCGCACACCTGTGATTTCCTAAGCCAAAGCAGCCCAGTCTGATGGATATCATCTCTTAGAGCCTTCAAGTATCAAATGCCCAGAAACAAGGACTTTTAAAACTAAAGGCTCTTGATGAGGTCCATATAAGGTCTGGGCTGGGGATTTATCAATCATCTACAGGAACATGGAAGCTGTTGTCCGTGTAGACATCCTGACGTGTTTCCTTCCCTCAGACACTTCCCATGTTTCTGTTCTATGCATGCCAACACCAGCAGGAGCGTAAGGACCTTTGCGGCAAAAACAACCACTTGTTACTGTAGTCCCTCTGCAGTCAAATTTGTTTCCCTTGGCAGAGAGGAGCTGGGATCAGGCAGGTTCCCTAGCATTACAGACTTCCTGGATCAGGCTAACAATAATTTTGTGGCCAGTTTGGTTTTGTGCCACATTCCACTGACGGTGCCTGGCAGTAGGGTGGGCTGGCAAACTGTCTTTACCTACCAAGTCCATTTTAGAAATGAACATTTGCCACATCTCTAGAACTGGATGCTTGCTGGTTCTCTCCTAACAAAACATGCTTTACAGCAAGTGAAAAAAACAGAAGATGATTCCACATTGACAAAGGAAAGGTCAAAGCAACATGCTTGGGTCCTAGCTTTTCTTCAAACACAGAATGAGAAGCTCCTACACACACAGCTGTGACCTGGTCAAGACTGCCCAGGTACAGAAAAAGCTGCTGAATAATCTGCCCCGAAAAGCCTCAGGGAAGTGCATCCATCTTCAACCACACTCTGCTTGCAGGGAGAAATAATGACTTTTAGCTTTTTAAGAGCTCTTTACACTTGATCTCTAATCACTGATGGAAGAGATGCAGTTAGGTTACAGGATATAATCACAATATAATTTATTACCAAAGGCTTTTTCCTGAATTCCTTTGACCCTGTAACCTCCTTGATGTCAGTCCTGTGCAGGGTGACACCTGAGGAGGGAATATGGCCCTTTCAGTTTCATTCTTCATAGCGGTAATTAATTTTCTGCGTCATCTTCATCAGTGAGTGCAGTTAAAAGAGGAACAAAAGGCACATCAGTCTCTCTAATGCAGCACTGATTTAGATGCTCTTTTGTCTGATTTGGATCTTACCCATTACACAAACCCACAGTACAAGCCAAGTGTGTGGCTGAGTTTTCTAGCAAAGACATACACTAAAACCTCCATGTAAATACATCTATCTGAATATAAAGCTTAGCATTCTCATTTGCAGATGCTTCTCTCTTTCTTCATTTACGACTTCATTATTCTTGAATAGTGACCTTTTTTTATTTACAGTAGCCCAAAATATGTGAGGTATTTCCCATTTAAAGGAATTGATAGAGTTGAAATTAACACATCTTATACATAGCAGCAGTCTTTGTTTACAGAATATATAGAAAACAAATTTGTCTCAGGGTAAGTAATAGCACTTCCTAAATGTCACAATTAAACAGATTAAATTGTTATTTTGTAGAACCTGTTGGAAGAAAGTGATTTTTTTCCCTCACGCAAAACTTGACTCTACCTGAATAAAAGCTTTTTCAGGCTATTTTTTGGTCCCTCTTCTTCCCTGGCCATCTGTCCTCCCAAATCACATTTCCCACAAAGTATTTCTTTTGGTCAAACCTTGGTATCCAGAAACATCTGAGGAAATCCTCAGAAAACCATCATATCTTATTATTGTTCATTTCTCTACTTGTTTTTTTGGTATGTTTATTCACTTTTTGTTTTCTAAACTAAGTGCCCCCAACATGCTGGGAAGCACAATGAAGTCGACAGGTGGTGACTATGCCCAGCAACCAGGAAAGTTAATCTGAAACCAAAGAATAAGATAATCTGAAACCAAAGAATATTGCCAACTTCATCTCCAGTGCACCATCCTGCTGCAAGCATGCAGCCTTGCACACCTCTGTGTCCCACAGGGCATGGCAAGTTGAAGACCACAGGGTCCCATTTGTACATAGTGTCTCTGCTACCACTTCTCCAGTAACCACAGTGAGCAGAGCAGAGCACAGGGAGGGAAGGGAAAGGAGTGAGACTGAGAAAGCTGTACTTTGTCTGGTGTTGACAAAGTAATCTGATGTCTTGCATGGTGTTTTTACAGAAGGTCTTTCCTATGCCAAAGCCTTCAATAAACAACCCCAAAGTATATTAGTGGGTTATTAAATTGTTTGGTTGGATACAAGCAGCCTATTTTACATGGTGTGTGTGGAACAGAAGTGATATATCAGCTGTCATTCTTAATATTTTATAGAAATTGTTGGGGGTTTAAGTCTGAAAAGTCTAACTCATGGTCGTCCCCTTCTGTGTTCTGTTGCAAAAAGGCAGGCTCAAATAGAGCAATTCCCAGCTCAAACAGGGTATGATTGTTTGCTTCTGTTGCTGTCCAAATCATTATTTCCAGTAGGGCCAAGGCACGACTTTCTGGCACAGTCCTCCCCTCACTCATCTTGCTTGCGCCAGGGAAGCACAGTGTTAAGTGGCAAATGTCTCAGCCCAGTCCCAGAATTAAAAATGAGGTTCTTAGCTGTATCTACATATTTGCCCACTCTACCAGCATCCCCAGAGAGCAATCCCTCTTCTCTAACCTCGCTGTGGCCTTGATATCCCCTCTCAATAGAATGAATGAATGAGTTTTAAGAGTGCATTTAATTTCAGGGGTTAGGACCCCTTTATGAGGTCAGACCCAAGTACAGCCTTTTAAAACGGTTCTCTCCAGGGAGGGAGTTTTTCAAACTCTGAAATAGTCAGATAGTGGTGATAAATGTATTCATTTAAAGCAAAATGGCAACATTTGAAAAAAGTTAGATGCTACACTGAAATTCTTTATGAGCACTTATGCAATGGTATCTATTAACCGAGGTCCTTTTCTGGGAATCTCCTAAGTATGCACCATGTATCAGGCCCACATCTGTTTTCTGACTAGGATGCTTTTTTGAATGTATGCCTAATTCCTAATTTCCAAAGGGATGCACATGTCATTCTTGGCCAGTCTCTTCTGATTCACCTTCTACCTTAAAGTTTCAGGATTTGAGCACACTGTCTTTCACGAGATGGAAGAAGAATTTTATCAATGAGAGCCTGGATAATCAAGTTGCTGAAATCATGATGTTAAATCTCTCTGAATCTCTGAAGTGTGAAAGATCTTTGCAAGGCCAGGGACTGCTTTCCTGATGCCAGGAGGATTTCTGGATTGGATTGTCATGACATAAATTGGGAAAGAAGCAAACACCTCAAGGTTAATCTAATACTTGTCATCAACAGCAGAGAAAATGAGTCAGCAGTTGTAATGGAGTGGCAAGGGAGTATTGCTTAGAAGGTGGTTATAGCGTAAAAAGGAAGGAGACTGTAGCCCCACTGTGGATGGGGGCAGTCCCCACTGCTGGGACCTATCAGCTGATAATCAGGGGAAATACACTGAGAAAGTGAGGAGCTGTGAAGCTGAAGATCTCTTTTCCTTGGAAACTTCACCTACCCAGAGATGGGATCATAGTGGTATCTGTGGGACAGAAACAGATGGATGAGCAGACACCGTCTGTGGCACTTAGCAGAGGAGACAGATCGTACCTAACCAAGTGTAAAGCTGGTCCCTGTACCCCTACGGCACCATGGGAAGTGCTGTTCCTGAATAGCCTCAGGGAAAGCAGAAGAAGTCTGACAAATCATTCTACGATTCTATGATTCTGTGGAAATGGTTGCTAATGGCAATGTGCCATCACCCAAGGCCTCCCCACCCTCTACAGGTGGGCCCCAAACTGTGCAGAATTCAGGAAATCTGTTTTGAAGGGCCAGACTTACCCTGATTACAACTGGAAGAAATTCTGCTCCCTGAGGGAATAGTGAGGCAACTGAGCTGAAACTCAGTGTGGAACAACACTTTCCGTTTACAGTGGTTTCCTTTTGGAGCTTGGAGGGTAATTCTTCTTTGAAAACATGATGTACGTCTCACTGTAACAGATACTGGAGGCAGCCATGTTGTTCTTTCCATGACTGTCAGGAGTGGAAGCAGTGAAATCAGGGGTAAAATGAGGAACTGTCTCATCTGAAAAAAACCCACACTTCTTTATAAAGCTGAGGTCACTTTAGGTAATCCCAGCAGCAAGACGCCCTGCTGTAACCAGATGCAAAGTTATGCACTTCCTTAGTGGCATGGGTTAAAATAATTTAGTTTATGGCATCTGACAGTGGGTGTTTTCCTAAATAAGGAAGCATGAGTAATCAGAAATCTCCTGTTTTAGTATTACCATAGAAACAAGCCATGTAAGAAGTAAATGAACTGTGTGTACAGAGCTGGATCAGGTCTTATTGAATCTGTAGGAATAAACCTAACAATGGTGGAAGAGTCCAGGGACTGAATAACCCAGTCAGCAGAGCATTGAAAGCCCCTAACACTGTTCACCCTGCCACCATGTGTTTCTTTGTTCTTGGTGGAATTAATTCTGTGCACTATCCATGTGTGCGCATTTGGCTTTGTCTCATAGCAGTGACTAACAGTAAGAGAACAAAAATGAACACATGTTTTCCCTGCCAGGCTGTAGGTTTTGTATGAGTGGTTCACAAACTATTTTGCTGTATAAAAGGTGAGATTTTATTAAATACTGCTTTTGAAAAGGTATATTCAAACTAGTAACTCTTAATAAATTACAGTGGCTAATAAGGAAACTAATGACAAGTGACTAAACCTTTTCCCACACGACTGAACAATTTGCATAAGCAATGTCTACCTCCACAAGTCACTTTCTCTCCCACAAAGACAGTAAAATTTTAAGGTAAACCTCACATGAGGGAAACATTCGTAAATTAAAATAAGGGAGAAATAACAGACTCATGAGCAAATACCATAATTGTTGAGCTTGTGACTCTCTGGTTGTCACTTACACAAAAATATATGTATTCATGCCATCCTAATAGCACAAGAAAGAAGTGAAATAGAGGTCTCTATCATGACTGCTGATCAGTTAACACTTCAGAGTTTCAATGAAAATCCAGGCATGGTGTTTATATAGAATGGAAACTTGTGTATAACTGCTGACAACACACACATCAGTGCAGTTGAAGTCATTTCAGTGGTATCAGTGACCATACTTAAACAGGTAATAGAGCTCTCTGAAGAAAGATGGATTAGTATGAGATGGTAAAAGCAATTCAGTTTGTATGGGATGTAAAGCAGTTCTTTTGAAATGCTGTCACAAATGCGGAAAAACATGAGTCTGGAGAGTTACAAAGGGCAGACTCCGGCAGTTCTGGCCTTGCAGTGCCCTGCTGATGCTAAAAGAGCAGCTTCCCTTCTCAGTCATGATAAGAAAATATATCCTGTATGCTTGCCCTACCCCATTGCCTCTTTTCTCTCCTGCACCCCACAGGCATGTTGCTGTCAGTAAGTGCTGTGGATAGCACAGCACTTCAGTTACTCCAGCAACAACATATTTAAATTGTCTGGGACAGTATTTTGCAATGAGCTGAATATTTTGGCAGGAGTTTAGCAAAGGACATTATCCTTGGTATGTCTGTGTCTCTGCTTATGGGAGCAGGCAGCAGCTTTGTAGATGGAAGTGCTGGTGTACCTAAGGGCCACGTGTGTACTAGGGAGGGGATACTCTGGACAAGGTCTGGCTGGTCCTGTGGATTGAAGGCCTTGGCACCTAGAGTTTGTTAAATGTGTTTGTATTTGTAACTGCATGATATCATCTGGTTTAATTTTTTACAAAATGAATCCATTTTGTGGCTTCTGCACCTGCTGCACAGTGGCAAAAAAAAAAAAAAAAAAAAGAAGCCCTGTGAAGACAATCAAGTGAGGCCCTTTAAAAAACACTCCTGATGTGAAGCAAAATCTTCATGTCAACACTCCTTTTACTTACTGGGGATGTAGCTCCCAATTTCTACTGACAGCAAAAGGTGAGCAGAACTTTCCAACTGAGCCAAGGGGTTCACCATGCTCCACACCTGCAGACTTTCAACAAGATCTAACTTCTTAGAAAGAAGAACTTAATTCCCAAACTCTTGCTTAAGCTCACTTAAAAAATAAGTGGTTGTCCAACATCCTGAAATCAAATGTGGCACCTAAATAACTTCAGAACTTTGTTAGTATTTGGAACATATAAATATATTGGCCTTTATTCTCAAACAGCCTCTGATTTTTGATGATGATGATGCTAATAAGGAAAGTCGGATCAGTCTTGTCTCTTAAAACCATCATTCTGGTTTTGGTTATTTATTTGCAGACAAAGAAATATAACTATTTCAGGCTATTGCTTGTTAAGCTGGAAATTTGAAAGCAAGCATTGATGCAATAGATACAGACTATACATTGCAGATTCAAATTAGTCAGGAAAAAATAAACTAAAAAAAAAAAAAAAAAACCACCACCACCAACAACAACAAAACAACAGAGCAAACATTTTAAAATTATTGGGATGTGTTGATTTTGATTGTAGTAAGGGACATTTTCTGTTTTGAAGAGGATAGTTGCCTGGGAGCAAAGCCAGGATGGAAGGAAGAAAGAAGTCCAGAGTACAGAGATATTTTTGTTACAAATTGTCCAAAAAGTGGCTGCTTGTAATAGACAAGTAAACAAATAATACTTGCAATTCTTTGCACTACAGATGCCCTGATACTAATGAGAGTGCATGGAAAGATATACAGTAACAATTGTTATTGCTCTGAACTGCTCCACATGCTTTGGGTGAAGTAAATATAGAAAAGAATTGCAATTAAAAGCCTCTCAACTACTCCTCCCTATCCAACAATATTACGTCTCAAAAATTAGCTGCCCACAAAAGCAAGCTTTTTTTCAGCTTCATTAGTTGCAGAGTGAATTTTGAAAGGAAGATAAGATTTGCCATGGCCTGAGCTGCTGCCTTTGGGCTGGAGCAGGATATCTGTCCTTTGCACACACACAATCAAGCTCCCTCTGCCCTCCAGCACTCCGGGTGTTTCAAAAAGACAACAGCCCGAGGGAAGCGTGTCGGTCATGCACATGTCCATCACCAGGCTGCTCCATGGACCTCATGATTAGGAGGTGATGCCGGCACAGCAACAGGACCCTGAAGGCAAAAGTGGGCTGGTCTTTCATTATGGAGCTGGAGTCCCAGTTCAGATGGCCCCATGTCCCAAGGACTGTCATTTCCACAAGCCCTGCTAGCACCCTGGCTTGCTGCCTCTGTGGTTCAACAGGGACACAGGGGAGCAATCTGAGCTTGCAGTACGTTACACTCTGCAATGCCGAGCTCTGAGTCTCTCTGTTTTCTCCAAAAAATGAGGAGAACTGAAAACCAGCTGCAGGTAAGTTGGCACCTGTGCCAGGTGATGAGGTGATAAGGAACATGAAGGAAACACAATGGAGAAGGAAACACAACGTGCAATTTCAGAGGTTTTGCAGTTTGCTCTCCATGGGGAGCACCTCTGGCATAGAGGTCCAAGGACATATTGCTACTGCTAGATACATGAAGCATAACTCAGCATGTGGACACGTGTGGAGTGTATGTCCCCATCAAACATGAGTAACAAAGCAGCTCTGTATAACATCCGCAGGCATTTGACCTGTGGACACCCAATCAAGTATTTCTGCATGGCTTTCTTCAATGTAGCTTCAAAGCCCTCCTCTCTGTGGTGCAAAATTAGCCCCAGCTTTGCCATCCCCTGTACAGAACAAACACTCCCATGTAGTGATCAGTCTCTAGGCTGACTTAAATCAATCACACAATCAGTTCTACCAAAACACTTAAAGTCCTTTTCAGTAACTGGAGCTATTCCATGGTAAATTTCAGTTTTTGGCATGGAAGCATTTCAGTAGCACAGATATGCTGAAAAGTTTATCAAAACAGAAAAAAATAAAGAATCTGTGTTTTTCCATTTTTCCTAGTTCTTAATTTGAATTGAAATGATGTATGCCAATGTAGAACCAGAAATATTTCAGGTAGAAGGTTGAAAATGCCACCAGTGTTTGTGGAGTTGAAGGTAAAAATTGAGCCAACCCTAGTTGGGCCACAACTTGGCCTATACCTGACATATCAGACTGGAGTTTATAATATTTCCATCATTTCCATAAGACCTGAATTTTCTGAAACAGGTGTCATGCCTGGTCTAGGGGAAAATGTCCCTGCCTATGGCAGGGGTGGTTGGAACTTGATGGTCTTTAAGGTCCCTTCCTACCCAAACCATTCTATGATTTTTATGTTGCACAACATTCTTACGCTATTTATCACTATGCCGTAATAGATATATAAATTAATAGTGCATCTGGGTCTAGTTTCTCTCCCCTACCCTCTGTTAAAAATATATAATGGCAGAAGAAGAACTACACAAAGAGGCAACCAGCCAGACCAAAAATGTGGCACCACTTCTGTTAAAGGAGTGACAAATAGACTCTCTACAGCCAGAAGAAAGAGCAAGTGAGGCAATATGATGGAGACTTCTGTTAAGTCCTGAGCAGACCTGAAAAAATAATTTGAGTGTAATTGTTTATTTTTTCCCAGAATAAAGGAATTTGTACTAAAACATACAGATTCTAGGTGATAGACTGAGAAGAGATGCAAGAACAAATCTGTTTGCACAACATGTATCTAGGTTGTGGATCTCAATGCCATGGGATATTAAGGATCTAAAAAGCCTAAAAGAGTTAAAATTGATTGAATACGTTAACAAAAGAAAAATCCACAGGGCCAGTTGAACACCAAGATGCCATCTCTGCAGCTGCAGTCACAGAAGGCTGGTAACTATATTAAGAGAATGTTCCTACATTACTGCCTATTTTTATGTTCTACCCAAAGTAGACAATATTTATTGCTGCCAGGGACAGGAATCCTGGACTAGTTGGACCTTGAATCCAATCCAATGTATCTGTTCTTGTGAACTTACGTCAACTTTCAGCAAGAGAAAAAAGTGGGGATATTTTAGTACTCAGGACTTCTAAACTTTGTATACTCTATGTTCAGGTCCCAGAGCTGAGTAAAAAGAACTTAAATCTCATTGACACCAAATCACTATAATAAATTTTGAGAGGCCTGGGATTCATAAATAACAGGGCTATATCACATGGTAAACCAAAACTTTGATACGCCAAAAGAGTCCAAAATAGAGCATAGACAATAAACATATTCACAGCTGTTTTCTGATGATCTTGAAGTACAATGGATTTCACCATTGTTTTGATGCAATCTCAGATCTTCAGATAAGACTCTGGCAATGTTGTAAAACAGAAGTCCTTTCTCCACATATATTTACCTTCAAAAATACCAAAAATCAACTGAAGTCTCTTGGCAGTTTTTTCTAAATAGTTCAGGACCTACCTTTGCAAAGTGTCACATTTCTGGTTTTATATTATCAAGTTAACTTCACTTGACTGTGATTAAAAATTCTGATTAAAAGATTAAGAATGTGGTTTGTCCTACTCCAATTTTGAATCCAAGTGAGAATCACTAAATGTTGTTAATTTGAGCCACAGTATGATACTGTATGTGGTTCTATTCCCCCCCACCCCCTTAATTTGAAGTTCTGATTAATAAGTGATATTCACAGGGATCACAAAAGGGAGAGAGATTTAAAAAAAGAGATTATGGCTTAACATTATCACACTGTTTAGCATCCAGACTTAACCATCTCTTTGATTATCTCCCCTGGCCAGGATGAGATATGGTCTGCAGCTCATGGCTCATTCCTCATAACCAGTGAGGCAGAAATGCAATGTAATGAAAATTGATCTATAGAACATATTCGGTTAGCAAAATATGAGCAAAGAAATTACTTCTGAAGAAAGTGAAAATAAAGACCATGTACCAGCACAAGCAGAGAGAGAGATGGACAGACACACAGACTGACATAATTTTTTCCTCCAAAAAAACAGGTGAGGTAAGCATGGAATACATTCAACAAATGAAGAGTTCATTGCTTCACCTACCTCTAAATCTCACTACAGAGATTTGACTATAGAAATAGAAAACCAAAAATTCCTGCTTTATCATTGTGCTCTTTCAGTAATTATCAGAAGATGACATTTTGGAAAAATGAAGAGTGCTTTCACTGCTGAAGAAGACCTTGTAGCAAAATACACCTTCAGTTGTTTGTTTTTCCTTCAACTTCTGTCTGTGTAAGCCAAGGCAAACCACTGATGCCCTCTTCTTCCATGTTTTTTATTTGTAAAATATGGCTAGTAGAACGCTAGAATTCTGAGAGAATTTAATACAGGGCGTGCTTTGGTTTCCTTGGGTCTGTAACAGCATAAAAAACATGTAGGGAAAATAAACGCATTTCCTCTTATCTCATTGATCTCTTACGTGGTCACTTGTGTGCTCTCAGCAAAATAATAACAAATTATTTTCCCATCTGTGCAGGCTCACTGGTCTAGTATAGAAGAAAAATAACTTCTGTTGTTTAGATGAGCAGTGAGGGAACATGGATCAAATCAGGGTAAGCAAATGTGCCAGACTAAAGCCATACAGCATTCAAGAGCATGCTTAGACTAAAATGTGTTCATATAAAATGTTTATGGACTTTTTAAAGAAGGGGAATCATAAACAATTGAGTCTAGTTGTTGAGAAATCATGGAGAGAAAAGGGGTCAAATGTTTACAACAAATTTTTCACTGCAAGTAGCACGGGGCATTCCTATGCATTATTTTATAAGGACAATATTTGTTCGCTTTGGGATTGCTAAGCCATCTTCAGGGATATTAATTTTCCATGCTACCCCCTATTTCAGCACCTACATATGCTTACAGATTTTTGCTGTGATTTGGTATCTATGACTGTTTTCCTGACAGACTGCTAATTGAAAGCAGCGTGACAATCCATAGGAAGCCGTGTCTCCACAGCCCCACTCTTGCTGCTGCAGAAAGCCAGCCTTGTCTACACAGCCCATTTCTGTGCTGTCCCTGAGCCACCCTGTGCCCTGGCAGAAGTCATGAATCAGAAGCTGCCAGCAGTGTCTCTGTCACCATCCCAGCAGCACAGCCACATTCCTGCACCTCTGTGCCTTCAGGCATTGGCAGCGTGGCTCCTCTCCATGGCACTGGCCGTGGCCCATGGCTCCATCAGCCTGGGCACTGGAGCTGCTGATCCTGAGCAGCACTGGCCAGAGGGCACACAGCAATGGGGAAGGCAAAGCCATTCCACCTTCACTTCTTCCTGTGACTTGCAGGAGTACATTTGCTCATTTTGTTCCTTTGTACCAAAAATCAGAAGACTTCTTGCTTCCTGATCCCAAAAGTGATGCCAAAAGAGCAGAAAAGCAGCACACAGCAAAATGTGTGAACGTATATGCCAGGATGGGAAGCCTTCAGACAATGAGTAGGTGGATACAGCTCCTGAAGGGAGCTGCTCCCAGTTTGTGTCAGGGTGAATTTGGTTCAAAGATCTCAGCCTTGGGCCGATCCTTCCCTTTGTTTTCATGTTTCAGTACAACAGAAATCAGCTAGAAGCCGAAGGACTGAAAGGTAGCCTTAGTCTCTTCATTTTCTTTTTATGTTTTGCCCCCTCTCTCCAAAGAACAGGAAAGCCTGTCAACAAGACACAGCAAGCCGGCTTGTCCGTACCTGTGCCTATGGCACTGGGATAATCTCATGTGTTACCTTGCAGCCACTCTGCAGCTACACGACCAGACATCCCATGATTTATGTTTTGGGCAGTGCCATGTCAGTTCCTCTTGATATGCTATTCACTGGGAGAGAGTAAAGAGCTAAAAATACTACAGTGGAAGAAATCCACTGAAAAACAGGCGTAAAATAGTACACATTTTCAATCCCAGGATGTTTCAAGAGCATCCAAAGGCATGTTTTTTAAACCAAATAATTTTAAACCACAGCAATGTGAGTTAATGCAACACCTTATTGTAAACAGCTAATGAAATCTGTTTGACACTTCTGCCAGTTCCCTGCCTTTGAGGTGCCAAATGCTTGTTGTTTACTGTTCCACATCCTCATAGGTCTTGAGCTAACCTTTCTGGAAGCCAGTGGAAGACTCTCCTCTGCCTTCAGTCATCCATGAACCAGGTCCAGAGAGACCCCGGGGCTGTTATCACTTCATGGCATTTGGCCTTTGCAAACACATGGATGTCTGTCAGGTTGTAATTGCTTTTTGCTGAAACAGCAATGGTTGAAAATATGCCAGTGTATTAATACACTGTATTATTTACAGACTTGCATGCTGGGCCAAGGTAAACACTCAGCAACCAGATCACCTCAGTCTGAACTTTTTTCGCTTGCTTTGACATTTCACTGTATGTTCTCACACTATCTACCACTACTGCTGTGTTTTTTCAGTGTGCTTCAGATTAACTTACAATTCTGAGTTTTCACAGTCAACACAGCCTCATTGATGAATGGGAGATCCCATGCCCAGCATTACTCATTCTCAGAAGAATGACTAGTAGAGCGCTCCAAGGCCAAAAGAAGCAATACCAGGCCTATTTCTGATATTCTTTTATTCAGAGCACTTCCATTGATTCTCTTACCCTTGCAGAACCATGGTTGTCTGGGAATTTTGCATGGACTACAAATAAAAGCAGCAGAACCATCCTTAATTTCTGAAGAAAAGATGCTCTAGCTTATACCCTAGTACATGGCTGTGTTCAAAGTACTGTGAACTGCTCTCCTTTGCTGCCAAGAGAGTGTGAAGGGCAGCTGGGCACAGTCTGGCTTTCTCATCAGTATGTCCCGAATTCACATTTGAATTGTGAATTACAAATTGTAACTTAGTCCCAATTTTCATTCAGTCTTGGTTCAACCTGTGTACCTTGCATGTATGCATACGCGGATCTTTTATATTACCCACACTTTTTGATCTGAACATCTTCTCTGATTATCCCTGCTAGACATAGGTAGCTGTATTTATGTTCTGCAGAATGCAGAATCACTTCTAGAAGTGTGCAAACAGAGGTCACAGTAATGACGTGCAAAAATCACGTAGGCTTTGAGATTGCTTTTAAAACCTAATTTAAGCACTATGGCAGAAAGGGTAGGACAGTTCACAAAAGGACAAGGAACAAGATCAAAAGAGGGAAGGAGGGAAAGAAAGATGACAGAGTCTCTCTTTAGATACTACACTGCAATTATTATACTTGCATTACATTGTATAAAGAGAAAACAAAGTGAAATGCCATGGGCAGTTGATGCACATGCAGATTTAGTGACATACCCAGAGCCACCCAGGAAACCTGCAGCAAACAGGAAAAACACTTGCCTGTGAGTACCTTGACTGTCCAAATAGTTTTAACTTTTACTTGATACATCTTTTCAATCCTCTGGATATGACTGTGGGTCAGGATTGGCCCTGCCAGGGCTGTAGACTCCATCAATATGGCTGAGATTCTGAATACTGTTGATAAGTGTAAATAGCTCAGAGGATCTTGGCTAAGCTAGTAGTGGAAGGGAGAGTAAGCAAAGAGAATGATCTATGCTAATACTTGTGGTGAGTGTTTGAGCCTTGATGTGCTTGCAGACATTTGACAAGACAGAGACAAATACTTATGCAGCCCCTGTGTCCCAGGCCTCCTGACCAGTTAGGTCCCAGGGTACCCTGTGATCAGCAGCAGAACCAGTAGGGCAGCTTGGGGCAAGTTGGAAAAAGTCTCATCTTATAAAACTCATTAGCAAAAGTCATTCAGCAGTGCTAAGATTTTGCCCAGGATGTTTTCTAATGGATTTTCTTGAATGCTTTACTTTCTCAGGTACACCCTTCTTCTGCCTTTATTCTGGTACACATTTGGTGTAGAAAAGTAAAGTTTTGGCTTCAAAGACTTTCCTCCCCTTGTTTATTTCCATCCTCCATGTCTCTCTGTCAACAAGTAGAAGGAATCCTCCTTTGTACCATGTGACCTGGATAGATTTTTTCCTTGCTGTTTATATTCTAATATAGCCCTCGAAAAAAATAAAGCATTCCAAAACCAGCACTTTTTTTTTAATACAGAAAAAGAAAATGACATTAACAGGATATTTCAGAACAAGATATACATTTGTCTGTCAGCTTCATGTGCCAAAAATTCCGTCTTTTTTACCAAAAACTTTACACCTCCTACGAGCTCAGAATATTATCAAACCTAGAAACAAGCAGCGAAGCCATCCTCCCCTCACATCCCCTTCCCCAGGCAATTTTGCTATATGCACCAAAGTAGAGCACACCATGCAATGCAAAGCACCAAGGATTAGCTCAGATATAACATTTCCTAAAGACTAATCTAGACCTTTCTATAGCTATAATAGATGTCTATATATCTACTCATTAAAGACATTCTAGCCTCCCTGAAGGCAGCCTCTGCTGTGAGAAGTGCTTTTATTAGGTAACTAAACTAGTAATGAAAACAAGGAGAACAACAAAAATCATCCAGAAGAGGGAACCCCCTTCTTAGTTTATGAATTACCAGTGTTTTTCTTGCATCACTTGAGTGTAAAATTGTCAGCACTCAGGGAACATGACCTCAAAAATAAAAGGAAGAAGTAACTTTCCAGATTTGCCAAACCCACTTCTCACAAAAGGCAGCTAGGGAGGCCAGGAGGAGCCCTCTTAAAAAAAAATCCCACTATTTGTGAACTTTATTCTCACAGATCTGCCTATTTTTTCATCAGGAATAGATGTAGAAAGTTAATGCCTGCCCAGCAATAAGGAAAAACTCTGCTCTGTTTCCCTCTCCTCCTTGTTGGAAGCCCCATTTACACAGAGTTCAGACTAATGTTGGGGGTTTTCTTTGCTAATTTTCCTCCCTAGGGTGGGTAACGATTTCTCAGATCTAATACATCCTGACAGATGCACTCATACCAGTGCTTGCACTCTGCATCTTTGTTGGCCATTGGGGCCATGGTTTGGAAAGCTGATCTCTTAATCATTTTATCTGATGGATGTCGCCTACTACAAATTGACAGCTGTTTGAGGTACTGGTATCGACCTCTTCTGTTCTCTCTGATGCAGGAGACAGACTTTCTGTGGAGCTCAGTCAGCCAGAGCCCAGGGTGTATGTGGCAGAGTAGCTGTTTGACAATTTTCTTATAGATATAAAATGGCATTTGAATTTTGTTGGCATGTGGGGAATTGGCAGGCACCAAAGCTCTACAGTATAGCACATCACACCTGCCATAGGATTTTGAACTTGATGAACCACAGATTATAAACCAGGGTTTACCATTCAATATGCTCAACAGACAAGGAGCTGTGATGAATCAGAGCAGCTACCAAACAGTTAATAAGCCAACATTTTCCAAGAACCCCAGTGTTCCCTTTATGTGAAATTATTGCTTATAGTTAAAAACTGTGTTAGTCTTCACATTTATGTCCTAGTGTTATTAAAAACAACTTAGTGCATGTGCTAGGGGCAAGTCATCAGCTATGAAAAGTATCTGTGGGCTCCTGCTCTATACCATACCATGTTTAGTTAGCAAATTGACTGTTCAAAGCTGAGTACATTTGCTGAGCAGAAGACAGAAAGCAGAAGAAGGGGAATGACCTGAATGTAAAGGGCACAGTCAGAAACCAGAAGACAGTGAAACACTGGCTGTGTTCTACAGGAACTGTACCTTGCTGCTTTGACTGCCCCACTGCTGCCACTGAATATAGATCCACTGAGAAGGAGGATCTAAAAAGACCTGTGGATATGGCAGGATTTTTATGACATATTAGCCTGAATGGCTCCATGATGTGGAATTTTATGTGGCATTGATGGACTTTTATACAAAAATTATAGCATGACTTAGTGCAGATAGGAAAGAATGAGAGTTCAGATCTGAGCCATAGTCCTAAGGCTAATGGTGTAGCAGGAGCTCCCAGTCTAAACCTGGACTGTTTGCTGCACTGTACATTCCCTCTTTAGAGGTGTGAAAAGAACGGAAACAGCTCTGAGGAGAGGAGCCAGAAATATATCATTTACATTACTGAAGTAAATTAGTACCAGGAGGTGTTTTTCCCTTCCCAACAGGCCTCAAGAGACTGATCTAATTAATTACTTTTGGTTGTACAAAACTGACCCTCCTGCCTCCAAGTCACCCCAGCAGCAAGATGACTGAGTGCAAAGGGTGAAATAAATGGAGCTGTGTCAAGAGAGCAAAGCTGGAGTACACAGAGCCTCAGATCTGGGTTGAGGACATCTCTTAGGACCTGTAATGATGGGGTGCAGGTGGTAACTGGGCTCCTTCATGAGCACTCGGGAATGCAGCCTTAAAAGGGTCGTAACAGCAGCTGATACAGCAGCAAGGTGGGGCATGGTGCTCTCACATGATAAAAATCACTGTTCAAAGCATACAAGCGGCTAAACCATTTCTGCTGTAATTCTACAAGAAATACAGAAATTGCTGCTTTGAATAGTTAAAATTGGAGGCTGGCTGAGAAAATAACTAACTCTTAAAATAGTCAAAATCTAATGGCTGCCTGTTGCTTCAACAACTTTGCCTGTTGCTCCTTATTTCGGGGAAATAGGATCTGAGATGTCAACAAATGATTAGTAGCTGCAGTGCAACCACATCACCCATGCTAAAAATACACTGGGAACCTGTCTCAAAAGGCCAGATTTTGGGGCTGTTTGGCTAAATTCAGTTTGGTGAGAGACCTGAAGGCTTTACTGCTTGCCTTATTCACCAAGAGCCCCTGGTCTGCACGGGCAAAAGGCAAGGTGTCACACTAGGGTTGGTGCATGCCTGGTAAAGGTACCCTAAGGCAGAGACACTGGACCTCATGGATGAAGGAAAAATCTCATAAACTGTGTGACAAAGAGTAAGGATGAACTTAATTTAGCTTTTGTATTATGAAAGACTATCATTGCGACATTAGGGAAGGACCATGCAAAGTGGGGCACAAATCTGGTTTCATGGTATGGTGATAATATTTATTAATTTTGGTATTGCTGAATACCCTGTGCATTTACATCTATGACCAGACAATTTTAATACTTTCCATAATTGGTACAAACTATGATCTAAGTACTACTGAAATCCATTGTTTGCAGTAGCAATGTCACCATCTTTGTCTCAATCTTTGGCTAAGCCCCAGTGAGAACAGTGTGATCTATGGTTCCTGGAACTCTTAATCAACTAATGACAAAGAAATTTCCTTAACACTGCCTTCCCATCCCATCAATTGAGTTTGTTATTAATAATCTTCTTTAGTGCCTTCTGGAGGTATGGGGGTCACAGTCCTTAACTCACCAAAACGTTTTATGGCTATTTCTTCTAAGAAGCATCACATGAAGGCATTGCACAGGGCAAAGGATGAAGAATGTCTGTGGTAAAGGATTAAGTGAAGAGTGCAATGGGATTTAGCTGTCGAGGGTTTAGCTGTTGGGGTTATTCTGGCTTCTGACTGGACAGGCAGACCCAAGAGGCATGTGGGTAATTCAGGCATATTCCCAACAGAGAAGAGTACAGACATTGCTGACTGAACCAGTTTCTAGAAACTGTGAATTTGGATTCAAGGGAAATTTATTTGGGTTTCTCTATGAGCTAAGCAAGGAGAAATGTGACCAGGGCAGACACATAAAAGCAATTTTGCTGAATAAGTAGGAGGATGGCATAGCTGGCCAGGGAGTTGCACTGTGATCTTTGTCTGAGCTTTGCAAAGTGTGACAGCAGCACATCACCTCCTGTGTAGAGGAGCCATGGCACAGATGAAACTATTCTCTTATGCATAACTTACAGTTCTAGTCGCTTACTCACCAACTGGTATGTTATTCCAAAACAGTGGATAAAGTCACGCTGAAAATCTTGGTGGATGCACAAACAAAATAAGTAGGTTTAGCAAGTGTCCTGCAGCAGCTTCACCAGGCCTAGTACAGCTATTAACAGATGGGAATAATGCTGTCAGTATGTTACCTTGTGCCTGTCAGTATCCTCCAGCACTGCCCAGACTCCTGAAATCCCCCTCTCCAGCAACAATGCATCTGAAGAGCAACAATAAGTTACGCATTTTCTTGACTAGGACAGTCCCAAAAGAACTGGAAAACCTTTCCAAAAACATTGCTCCAAGTCGTGGTGCACAACACATGCACAGCTCCCACACCCTGCCTTCCAAGCAATTGAAAGCCAGAAGAAGGGTGCCTGGAGGTGCAGAGGGAGGAGATACCTGCTCTGCCTTCTCACAGGAGCTCCTCAGGGGAGCAGCCCGAGCTGGTAGAATTAATGTATTCCAACTGTCGCATTTTGCAATTTGTGTTTCAGCTTAATTTCCATCCTGTGGGAATTATAAATAGAAACCAGCAGAAGAGAACATATTTAACAGTGATTTGATTTAATTAGAGTTTTGTCTTTAAAACTGAAATAAATCTGAAATGCAGAAGGCACATGAGCCTCCCCCTGTCGTCTCCCCAGCCATGTGTGCACACGCACCTCCTTCCCTGCCCGAGTCTGACATCTGTGAAGTTCTGGACTGATTGCATGCATTCAATTGCAGTTTATTAAAAAATGTAATATATAGTGTAATTGTAAAGCTCTCACTTTGGATCGACTTAATGCTACTTCCTCCATTGTTAGTGTGTGTGCATTCCTTTTCACCTTCTAGTTATGCCAATGTTTCTGAAAAAGAAATTATGTCTTGCAACTGGTTTTCATCTGAATAATTTTCAAATTTATAAGACAATATAAGATAACAATAATCACCATAATTTGTTATTTTTTCAGACTAAAAAGTGTGCACAAAATTGAACAAACAGAATTAGTGTGTTATTCAAATAGATGTTAACGGCGACCATTCATGGCAAGTATTTAGAAGTGCTGTGGATCTTTGCAATCATTCCTTCTGATGAAATTTAAAAGCTCAATTTTTTTTGAAAAAGCAAAAACTGTCTCCTGATGTTTTCCCCTGTGACCTCAGAACAGTGGTGAAGCCAGGTTTGTTCTCCTTTGCTTTTGCAGGTGCTGCTCATCTGGGAACCTTGGCTGGCACAGGTGATAGTAAGACCTGTGGTCTCCAAACCTACAGAAAGGCAGCGCAAAATGTTAATTTATCTCTGCATTAAAGCAGGTATTTGAGAATGTAAACAACTGAAGATAACTTGGGCAAGTGTACAGACTCAGCCCCAAGAATTTACAAGCTGACTGGAAGTTCCTCTGCTTCTTCATTGCTTAGTCTTGAGGCTTCTCTGAAGCTGCAAATTCTCTGACTTTCCAGACACTTGAATTTTTGTTGTTAGACAAGAGGTAAATGTCTCATGCAGAAAATAAAGTCACTCTTGAGGAAGAAAATCTTCAAAGCCATGGAAGTCAAGGCCTTTGCTGAACCATAGTAAGAGCAAAAGTAAATTGGTTTAATTTTTTCCTCCTTTCTCTTTTGGAGGTCACAGTCCATGCCTTGTGAGTCTCACTGAACTTCAACTTTAAGTTAAACTGTGGGTTGGAGAAGGCAATAGACCCTGCTGTGGGGAGGAAAGTTGTGACTCAGGAACAGGTTTCCTAGAGCCCGGGTGGAGAGTATCCTCCAGGAATGTTCATGGTGGTGATTCCAGGCAGATATTTAGCCTCAAACCGAAGGCAGTGCATGGATACAAATATATCAGTCCTCCTGGCTGCTGGAAGGACCAGATTGCTGTCCCTGGGGCTTGAGGAAGTGCCTCCAACCCAACCATGTCTCACCAGTGAGACAAGCCAGGACAAAATGCAGGTCATGTGGATTGACCAGGGCCTGGAGGAGGACATCGTGGAGCAGAGATAGAGCTTGGAAAAGGAAAAAAAAACCTTCTTAGGTTAAGAGAATGAAGGAGGAGAGTAAATGCAGCAACAGCAGCAACAGTTATGCTTTTTGGTCATAAACTGAAAATATAAGCCAACAGTGGGATTTTAGGTGTGCCTTTATGCTTAAGAACAAGTCATTAAACATACCTAGTGTCTTAATTAACTATTTGCCCATAAAAACTCAGGGAAGAACTTCAGAATCATTCCAAAGAGATTGTAATTCTTTCCTAGTCTTATTCACCACTGCCCATTAGTTCCCTTGTTTCCACCAAAGACCTAGAGTGATGCAGAACAAATTGTGGGGCCAAGATTTCACACCATGTTGTACAGTAGCTGGAGCTGCAGGGTGGAAGGAGAGGATGGGTGAAAAGCATGCTGCATGCCAGTGGCTTGGCTCACATTGCACCAGGATTATTGTCTCCACATGCAGTGAAGAGAGCTGTTGAAAATCTGAAGCGTGGTGTCATGCCAAAAATCTGTGCTTGTTGGTTTTTTTTTTGTTTGTCGTGAAAAATGTGGCACAACTCTTTCATTCCTACAATTATTTTCTATGGGAAAGTCCTTTCCTGCAATAAATAAACCCCAGCCTTTTCAGTTTACTTCACTGCGTATCTTTTTTTCTTGAATTCTTTGAATTTGACAACTTACGATTTCTGGTTTTCTGCAAGAAAGAGCCAGGATACAAATGTTACTGGAAATGCATCAGACTTTTTTTAGAAGACAGATGTGTTGATGATTGCTGTAAAAAAATACCTACACATTCCTGTCTTTCTGCATTTTCTAGAGTTATTTGTTTGGGTTTTGCAGTTGTGCTCTCTGATTTCCACAGCAGCAGGGTTGTAGTTTGTAAAAATCAAGTATTCCTTTTCCTATTTCATGTATGTTGGATGTTATTTTCCAGATTCTTTAAAATGAAAGGAAAAGATGAAAATTTCTCCATATTCTAGTACCCAACAGACTATCATGTTGGCCTTGATTCCATGCTTCCAAAAATAATATCTTTGTGTTCTATGTCATTGAGTAATGGATCAGACTAACATTTTTCTATGAGGACTGGGCTTGTATTAATTTATTTTTCCAAGCCTTATTATGTCACATATAAACAAGTATAAATAATGTCAGTAGAGTGTAAATAGTGTTACTTGCAACTAATATAGAAACATTCAACCCTATTGATAGAGAAAGCAAACAATGTAACAAAGTCTTACACCTCCAATAGGTCCTTGCCCTGGTTTTCAAGATATTTTCTGTATTTGGAATGTATATTGATTCTTGTATCCCTGAAAGACAGGCACACAGATGAAGTCTTGACTACAACAGCAATGATTTCTTCCATGATTATGTTGTATTACCCCTATATAGCAGCAGATCTTCGTGGATTGTAGGTTTTACGGGATTTCAAACCCTGCCTGACTCTCACATCAGGCAGCAAATACAGGAGGAAAGGCACTGAATGGAACAAGGTACAGACTGGGACAGGCCAGGGTGGGTATCTTTAATTCCACAGTATTAGTTCATTTCTGGACAGTGCCAACTTTCTGCTGAAAACAAGCACTTCCAGAAAAATGATTTTGCAGCTTTACAGGGGAAAGAAATCACACTTACAATTGAGGCTGGCTTTTAAAGAATATTTAAGACCTCTTTTAGGACTGCATTACATGAGGAAGACTTCAGCTTCAAAACCCCATCTACTGTACAAAAAATACTTCATATTCCTGCAATTCATTTATGCTAATGTAACCAGAAACTGAATGTGGTTATAATAAGGTGAAATCCCTTTAAAAAATAAAAGGATTCTGTTCCGTGGCATTGCTCTTGCTAACGATTTCCAAATTAGATTTGCATAACAATCTTTCTTTTCAGACTGCTGGTCCAACAAATCAAGCTGTGACACTTCTGGTTAAGCTTTGTTCTGCAAGTGTTCCGTAACAGTAATTTAGTTGTCAGTTTTGGGGCTGTGGGAGCATAATTAGGTTTGTGCAGCTAAAGACTCGTCCACATGTCTCTGTGGGAAATTAGATGAGGGGAAGTACTGGGTTGGGCTAAACTTGCCAGAAGTCAGCCCAGAAAATCTGGAACAGGCTTGAATAGCTGTGTAAACAGACAGTATATTGAAAATAGGTTTTCCTGAATTTACATCTATGGTATTGCTAAATGGTAATCAAATGCATTCAGAAGGCCATGAACAGTAAACATTTTCAATACTACTGTGCCCTTGGAGAAAAGTTCTTTCTGGGTCAGGGGAGCTGCACTAGTGCTGCTTCAATCAGACATGGCTGATGGGCAAGCACATCTTGCTGACACTCCAAAGAGCTGCTATCTACTGGCATCTTAGAGGTAAATTGGTCTGAGGCCAACCAGTTATATCTACTGATACTTCATGTCAGCAAGTGAACACCCCTATCACCTCAGCTTTTTATACTTCCTTCATGTGTTTTTCCTGGAAGATCCCATCTCTGGAGGAGGCGGAACACCTGCCTGGCAGGTGCCTTGGCATGGTGGGAACCTGACGTGCACCGCAGCAGCTGCATGCTCTGAAGGTACAAAACCAAGGCCAGAAGATTTGCTGGTCACTGTGGTCACTGTGCAGTAAAATTAGAACCCTCATGCCAGTGGGAATCTCATGAAGCAGAACTGGTGCCTGAGTTGTAAGGCAAGGAAAAGCAGGATGAGTACCACCTCTGGTAGGATATGGCCAGCATTGTCTTTGGGGGCTGGCATGAGAACACAGGCACTGCAGCTCTCACCTTTGCCTGTTGGGGGGACAGTTCATCCTCTTGTACGGTGAAAATGAGAGCAGCCCGATCCATGCAAAGTGGAGAGGATAGCCTTTCACTACATCTGACTCACCCTGATCAGTCTGGAATGTCACTCTTTTCTTAACATAGCAAGAACAAACTCCTGCGTGCATGTTGTGTGTCCGTGCCAGAGACTGTACAGGGCTGGGCACACAAAGCTGGCTGAAGAGAGTGAGGCAAACACTTCCACAGGGTATCTGTTTCTAGGTCATCATTAGACCATGAATGTCTACATGAGCACAACAAAGCAAATATAGCAAACCAAATTCGAGTTCTCTACCCTTCTGCATCCTTTAAAGAGTTTGTTGATTCTCTAGCTCATAATTCCTAGAAACAAGTCCCTGAATGTTAGATGTAGCTACCTAGGCAACAGGGCATGACGCAGATGCTCAACACAAGTCAAGCTTTGCCTTTCCCATTTTTTTTTAAATGTACTGGCCAAGTCCTATATTCAGAGGTGAGACAATAAATATTATTACTGTACAGGCAGTCTATAGCAAAGGATGGGGAAGGATCTGACACACTTTCTGGATTATCACAGAGCTCAATGGGAAACCTCACCCCAGAATTAGGCTGGCTCATGCTTTCTGGACAAGGTCACGAAGTTTTCTGTCTCATCTGTTAGGTGGCTAAAGACATGAACATTATTTCCCTCTTGGAAAAGTTTTCAGCTGCCAGGGAAAACACTCCATGGTTATTCATCACATTTTAGTAAAGGGCTGACCAGATGCAGTCCTGTTACAACTCGAGAGAGCTATTAGGGTAAATTTTTGCCTGCTGTACCTCAGCTGTACCTAATGGCCCAGCCATGGCTGAACCCAGCCTGCCGTGTCCTTGCATCAGGAAACCACCTGCCACTTGGCGGTGTTAGCTGAGCACATGAGATGCTTCACTCCTAGCAGTGCAAAATCTAAGGGGAATAATGAATTGCTTCCCAAGGAAAGCAGTAGCTGGCCACTGAATAGCTACTCAACCAGTGATCTGGTTTTCATTTGGTTTTAGTCCTCCAGGTTTGCTCTCATTAGATTAAGTGAGGCATCCCCAGCTAAACATTAAACAGTTTAATTTTTCTGCTTCCGGGCAGGTTCAGCTTCAGCAATCCCAACTTGCAGTCAAACCCAGTTAATTCTTCTGTTGATTATCACTTTGCCAGACAAACAATCAATACTAGAGCTGTGGAGACTTTGTATAACCTCTATAAACCCAGTTTTTAATTGGCGAACAGGTGTCTGTCTGCATACATTTCTCATGATTGCGACCTTACAAAAGTGTTCTACATTCCTCCTTCTTGCATTTATACATGAACTCCATTAATTTGTGAGAGCTTAGATTCAAAAGTAGCAGAAAGTGTGTTTCTGGTGAAGTGTCCTCCACTAAGCGCGTGAGTCAGAGCGAGTGATGAGAGGATTCCCTGGAAGCAGCGCTCCCTCAAGTACTAATTACCATCTGCACCAACTTCAGTATCAGCCTTACAGCTGAAACAAACAGGATTTGAGCCCCTCTGTCTGCCAGGGGGCTGGGGGCTGTGAGGGGCTCCAGGCAAACAAGCTGAGAGGCAGGGTGCAGTCATAGGGAGCAAATGGACAACGGGCTCTGGAGAGCGTGAAGTGCCATTTAAAAGCACTAAACTACAACTTTTCTACTTTGTGGAAAGGAGAATAAGGTCCCTTGTCAGAGCTGAGGTCTCTTGTGGGGGATTTCTAAGTTTAATTGCACCTACATAATAAATATGATGATGAAAGTGCTTCTTACAGAACATGTAATCTCTTGCTTTTTCACAGGAAGGCAGATGTTGAAGTGCAGAGAGCTGTTAAGCACCTGATGCCTACTCACAGCAGCAATGTAGGTGCAAAACTAGGGATTTAAGGCTTTTGCTAAAACCCTTAAAAGAACAATACAGCAAAATAAGGGGGGAAAAAAAACCTACTGTAATTGGACCAGGCACTGCTGAGGGGTGCAGGAGGGGAGCTAACTCGTGGGGAACATAAGGACAAATGTGTTTGGTGAAACCAGGGAAGGATTTTAGATGTCCAAAAGGAACGTTTTGACCCCACACAACAAAAACTCAGCCTGGGCCCCATAGCAGCTCCAGTGAAAAGTGGGACAGGAAGACCGAGGTGAGAAATGTGCTTCCCAGGCAAGAAGCAGTCCCTGCTCCATGAGGCAGTGCTGAACAAAAAACATAAGGCAGAGCATCAAAAAAAAAAAACATAAGGAGCAAGGAACAGCCTCCTGAAATTTTGCTGAGGTGCATGTGGTGCAGGGAGGAGAAGCAGGGATGGATGCTTTGCATCCCAGCCTGGGGTTGGGGAGGCTTGCAGGGATCTGGGGATGGCAAAGGCCAAAACACTGAGAAATGCAGGTGTGCACAGACACATTCCCATACTGGAAACCAGTTTGACCCGTATTTTTTTTGGACAGGAATGTACCAAGAGGGACCAAAACCGAACCGAGCAGTTCAAGAAAACCAGTCAAAACACACACTTGGAGGGTGCCTCTTCCCTGAATGAGCCTGCTGGCTGCAGGCAATGCTGGGCTCTAGCAGCAATGCTGGACTGTAACATGTAGGGCAGAAGAAAGTGTTAACTGGGCAGCCTTTACGGCTGACAATTAGCATAACAAGCAGCAGGCCTGACACATCTGCCATCTGGCCACTGCTGAATACTATGTAAAAAATGTAAGTCATGAGGAAATTAATTTGCTAGTGGTAAATTATGTTGCATTAAATAGAAAACTACATTCTGCAGCATCACATACCAATGACATAAGGCACTATGGCCTCCTTCTTTTTCTTCCGAGACATAGAAAAGCAACTACTCTTTCACATTACATATCTCTTTGGTCTTTATTATCTCCAAGATGCAATAACCATCTTATGTTAGAATTTGCATAATGTGGCTGCACGATTCCTCTGCTCCCCAGCCTTGTCCTAGGAGGTTGCTAGTTCAAAGAAGCTTTTTAGAAAGCTCCAGAGTTGTGGGCCCTTAGAAAGGCTTATTCCAGTTTGGGACCTGTTCCCTGAGGAATGGGAAGGTGGGGAGAGGCGCAGACTAATTCTGCTGCTTTGCTTCTTGCAGCCAAAGGCATGTTGGTGCAGTGCTGGCAGTGTGGGATGGCTGTCCTAATGTACAGGCAACTCAACTGGTGGCAATCACTCAGGAGAAAGAAAAAGGGAATCCTTGATCTCTGGATTATCTGGGGTATTAGATGGGATGATCCTGAAGCATATGAAATTGTTCAATGCATTTTTTTCATTGTGGAACCATAGAGATTGCTCTTCCTGCGCTACATAATCTATTTCTGTGATAAACTCAGCTTCATATTCCTGCAACAATCTCTTAAAAGTTTCACCCAGGTCTAAGGGCTGCTTGCAAAGGAATAAACAACTGCTGAGTAATGGGCCTCCCAAGCAAATTTTGGAAGAGCTGCCAAAGAGTTGTATGCTGCTGAATGAAACTCTCAGGTGCTTTCAGAAAGTTCCAAATGCTTTTAGTCCCCTAGTTCAGTGTTGATGCAGCCAGGGTGCCAACTACCCAGATCTAAAGACCATATTTTATTTTATTTTATTTTATTTTATTTTATTTTATTTTATTTTATTTTATTTTATTTACTATTTTATTTTCTTTTGCAAATGAAATTAATTTATTTCTTCCCTTATGAGTCTATTTTCCTCGAGCAAAAAGCAGCTAGAGTAACCAAGAGGCAAAGAGAAAAACTGCCCTTGCCTATAAATTAGTTTTCACTGGCTCCTTTGTTCCCCAAAGGCCATAGACTTGATTGTGGGTTAGGAAGCAATACAGCAATTTGGGATTATGCATGGATAAAACAGAGTTATCCTCATGAGCTGATGATATGTCATCATACATTACAATCTTGCAGATAGAAATTTGGACTGGGATTGTGGAGGTAAAGTTCAGCAGATCTGGCAAATAATTTACAGTGTAAAATGATCATCTTTATTGAAGAATGTCAACATGTAGAAAGGGGAATTAGGGCAAATAAACCCTGGTGATTTATAGGTTACCACAGCAGTCAGTGCTGAAGGAGGTGGCAGACTGGGCTTTATCTGTTTCCCAACACACTGGGATATCTGGTAAGTAGATAGAGAGTATTTTTGGTGTTCTGCTACTGCTTTCCTTCTAACAGATGCCTCCCTGGTGTAACTCACTGGCCAACTAACAACGTTGTGTGCACAGCCAGGGACATTTCAGATGCCAGGGTCACACTCCAGGGCAGCGGCTGCAGAGCATCTGCTGGGAAGGGCAGCCACCACAGCCAGCAGCACAGCCAGGCAGTGCTGTCCTGGTGAAGTAGCCCCAAGCACTGCATCAGAACACAAATTTATTGCTTTAAGAGTGAGCTCTTGTTTTGCAACTCCATGCTCTTTTAGGTTAGCAACCAGTTGCAATTACCAACAACTGATACGGAACGACATCTTGAAAGTGTAACTGGAAAAAAAAAAGACTTCATGTTCTTCTGCAATAAAAGAACATGTGACTGTGCATGGTAAAGCCATTCAAATGCACGTGTTCCAAGGTTTTGTTCCTTCTAAGGCCAGAGAAACACAGTGGGTAATTAAAAATTACACTATTGCAGATAGTTTAGGTTCCTGAGGAACAGGATTCTGCCCCACACGTCTGTACGAGGCACCTTGTCAGGCCCTGATGTCTCTGCTTATGCTCATTTTCATTGCTGTTAAGTGGATACAGGGGCAGGTGTTTCACAGACAGGGAAACAGCACTTTCAGGTTGTGAAACTGCTAAAGATACCGAGAATTAGGAATAAAGAAGAAACTGCTTGGGCCACTGAAAGCAGGTGCTGCTTGGTACCATGCTTGAAGCGCTGCAGAAGGTGGTGAAAGGAGTTCTCTTGTGAAGAGGTGGAGGAGACAGTGTGGATGAAGCAAAGACTACTTGCTGCACCATGGGGACACACTTTCCTTTCCTTCCCAAAAAAAGCACTCCTTGGGCTCCATGGAACAGGACATACAAAACCAAAATAAGCCACAAACATGATGCTCCATCAATTCCTTTTAAAAATCTTTTTAATGAAGAAATAATTCCATTCCAAAATATAGACACACAATTAAATAGTTTAATCACTTCAAAATATAACATGTCCCCAGTAGGTTCCAACACACACACACAAAACAATACTTAACAGCAATACAAAAATCCCGTACAATAGCAGTTCTGTTACAATACCAATGAATATCGTGACATCTTTAGTGTCTCTGTATCTGTCTCAAGTGATGTCAAGTACAGTAGTTTTAAAAATGTCTTACAGTTAGTAGCCTCAAGATGTAACTCTTCATACCTTTTTTTTTGTTTTTTTGGTTCAAAGGTAAAAATGCCCTTTGTCTTCAGGACACAGTGGAGTGCTTGTTGTTCACAGCTCCGTCTGCTGAATTGAACCAATGTGATTACAGCAACCCGAGGTTGCAATATTTACAAGGTCTATCTACAGTAATTGCCAAGAACCAATAAGGATGGGAGAAGATGACGACCGAAAGTAAAGGCAGACACACTTATGATAAATTATGATGCAACAATTTGGCTCATGCATATAAGAAAATACATATTATATCACAACAAAGGCCACACACCTTTTTATGCAGTTTAGTTAACATTACTACTTACAGACAACCCATTCTCCACCTTTGCTTTGGACATTCAAGGACCCTATACATCTTCACATCCCTGTCTCCTGATTCCAAACCACTGGTTTTCCTCCAGTGACAGTAAAACCACCCCGAGTTTTGACTGCTGTGGTGGGTCATTGGTAGTTTAGAAAAGGGCCATGCCAGGGACCTCTTCTGTAATTCTGTTTGTTTTAATGACCGCAAACCACAATCAAAATAATATTCAACAAACAGACAAAGACCAGCTGGGTGAAAATGCAGCCAGCTTAACAGTTGGAAAATGCTTAAAATAGACATCTGGAGAGCTAAGTAAGAGGTGTTTCTTCTCAGAGCTCCAGGGCATAAGGGACCCAGAACTCCAACTCTAAGGGATCATCATCTTGTTGACACCAGCCTAGAAGAAAGCTGTTTGAATAACCAACTTTAGACCTTACTCCTAGTTTGGAAGCTCTTGCAATGGAGTTAGTCTACTCATCTATTTTAAGCATGGTGACAATGAGCACGCAGACATTAAGGTGATGAGAGGGATCTATTACTCTAGATACAGTTAAACATGACATGGGTTGAATTAATCAGCCATTGCACGTAGCTTTGTTCTAGCTTGTTTTCTCCCTGTTCAGGAAACGCTTGCCTGGAATCCTGAGCTGACAGCAATGTCTACAGGTTCACTGGAGTAGCTTAAAACATGGAGTGCTAGGCACTAGTGGAGGCTAACTCATTCCTGAGAGGAGGTCAGAGGAGGGGACAGGGGAGGATATGGTGCCTGCCTTGCCAGGATGGCACATACCCCAGGAGCAAAGACCAGTGATTGCAAAGATGAAAAGCTTACATGAAGATATCTGGATCCCTTAGTATGCATTCGGATGTCTGAGAGCAAGCCCAGATAGGCGAGGAGATGCGGACATGAGATCTCCATACACAATAAAATGATATGAAAGTGAAAAATGGCAGCAGCTCTTTCATACAGATACTCATTCCCTAACACATGGTGCCCAGGGAAACAGCCACAAGCCTGGAGAATGCATGCAAACAAGTGGACTTACTGGGTCGAGCTACATAGCAACCTCACATAAATACAGCAGCACACATCCACATCACCATGAAAGCAAGGACAGACAAGCCATGTTAACCTGCTTTAGATGGGTACCGCATCACTTGCTGTAGGCAAACTGTGCTGGTGTGAAATATCTGTATGAAACACCACTGTTTTCAGGGCTGTTACACAGTGTCACTTCAGGTCAGCCAGGTACTGGAAGCCTAATAATGTATTAGGGCAGTAAAGTTACCTTGGCACAGAGGCGGCCCCAAGCTAAATGCACTGTGCAGCTCGGGAGGGCCAGGCAGCCGGCATGGAACACGTCCTGGTGTCCCTGCCTGGCTGCTGCTCCAGCTGTCCCTGGCCTGGCTCTGGTTCCTCTGCATGGCAGTGCCACGTGCCATACAGGTGTCACCTTTGTTTCCAAGCAGGGTGCTCTGGGGAGCACGTTTGTGTCAACACCCGCTCACGAGTATCTGTAGGTTTGCAGTCATGGCAGAGCAAACACTTTTTAGCCAGCAGCCTCACTGCCTAACCCACAATGGCCAGGTCACTCCCCTTTCTCCTGAAATGCCTTGATAGTGGAAACATACTAAAGTGGCCAAAACTCCAATTCTGTAACTGTATGCCTGTCCATTTGAAAAATCCACCGCTCTTCTTGTGCTTTTCACTGATCGCTATTTCTCTATCCAGCTCTGAAAGAGTCTCACCACACATTTCCAAGAGGGCATGCAGAACATCTGGTGGCTGGCTAAGGCAGTACACATTCGGAAATCAAAAGAAAACAGTTGCAAGCGCACTTTAAGCCTGTACATTTAAAGCTGAAGGCCTCCAAAATAACATAATGAAAGGGGGTGGGGGGAAGAGGAGGGGCAGAGAGATGGAAAGAGCTGGTTTGTTGAACACATGCCTACTAAAGCTAAAACATCAATGAAACAATACCATGGAGGATTATACGTAACATCAGTCAGTTCAGGGATCTTATGGCACCTGTGGTTTATAAACAGCTTTAGCAACGAGTATTTCAAAACATAGTTCACAGTTTTAAGAAGATCTGTGCTGATTTAAAAACTAGATTCTATATCATTTGAATGTCACCTTTTGTATATGATATCTATTTGGAAAAAAAATATTTACACTAACTTCTATGGCTGATTTGTTAGATTATTTTGAAAGAAACATTCCTAAGTTACACATTAGCCCTAAATTAGAGAAGTTTATTATTATTAATTATATTATTATTATTATTTTAGTACATTTTGTATAAGCCTTAATTTAAAGACTTGCAAACAAATTGCAAATATAGTCTGGTACTTTGTTTTTTGGGCTACTAGATATATACACTCAGGAGTATAATCATTCAGTGTTAAATGCATAATTGTCGCTTTTTATTTCTTCCGTGGAAAAAAAATGTACAGTGTATAGTAAACCGATCTACTAAAATCTCAAAGTATTCAGAAATCAAATTTCTAACTATAAACAGTATTGTCATTGTAAACTGAACAGGTTCAATATCATGTGCAAAGGGTTTACGTGAGTTATTAACAGCGTCACCGCGTGTGACAGCGGCGCGTACGTCAGTCTGTTTGCTTCACTGGTAATGAGCCATGTTACAGAAGATGTAGCTAATATAAGTTAGCTTTAAACAAAAGTCTTGTTGTCAAAAAACACACATCTACAAACTACAACTCTTAGAACAAAAGTACTGTGCTACAGTCCTCAGAACTTAGTTATGTGATTTTTTTGTCAAGAGACGCTGCACCTCTTGATTCCACTCTTCTGTGAAGTTCGCAGCTGAGTTTTCTTCATCATCTGTCCGAAAGCAGCTCTCCTCATCATCAGTTCTTACGTAGCTTTCGTTGTCTGTCTGACTGCAGCTTCCCTGTGGAGAAACGTTTACGGAAGGTTTAGAAACAGTGCTGGTTTGAGATGCTGCACCCACACAAGGCAGAGCACATACAGCCTCCGACTGCTGCTTTATTGAGAGAAAAAGGGAGGAGCTGGCCATTCCTGTGGTTATCCCTCAAGGAGTTAAAAAGGGGAAAAAGCCATTCTACCTAGGTGAGCCAATCTGCATTGCATGAAGATATGATAATCACAGCATAATAGACCACACCCTACCAACACGAATTCTTTCTACTCATTTCAGGCATAAAGCTGGTCTACAAGAAGGGAGATGAAATGCAAATTACTTCATCAAAAATAGTTAAATTAAATCTGATGAATGAAGAAAGGTCAGGTAGTTTAGTTTGCTGCTTCTCCTTCCTGACAGCATTTGATTGTATTAAGTATTCAAGCACAAACACTTCCACCCCACTCCTTAATACCTAAGCATCCCAAATGGTATGATGATCTTAATTTAGTGTCTCCTTGTGTCAGACAAAAGACAAGCATTAACATTTTGTTGATAAATGCAAAGGAAACCTGAACTGCAACTCTAATGAGAGTTTCATAAAAAATTTCTGAGGTACATTTTACATGATATGTTTTAAAAATCAGATGTGCACCTGTACTGCTGAAGTCTGCAAACTAATATGAAAATCTTAGAAAAGGAACACTTTGCTCATCGCAATTCAGACAAAAAATGCAAATCAAAGGCACAAAGAGGTCAATTCTCAGCTGTGTGAGACTGATTTTTACTGAATCAATTTCAGGTTTATATAAATCATAGAATCATTTAAATTGGAAAAGACCTCTAAGATCATTGAGTCCAACCATTAACCTAGCACTGCCAAGTACACCACTGAACCATGTCCCCAGGTGACACATCCACATGCCTTTCAAGTATCTCCAGGGATGTTGACTCAACTGCTTCCCTGGGCAGCCTGTTCCAGTGCATGACAACTCTTTTGGTGACAAAATTTTTCCTAATATCCAAAAATACAGGAACATCTCATATTTCTTGGTGGTATCATTATAAACCATGAGAGTAAAATAAAAGTGGCTTGTGAAACATGGGATGCATTAAGATGCATTGCCAGTAATGTTAAGCACTTGGGTTTGCTTCAAATTTTCTGGATATATTACTTCTCTTTGGTGAAGTGTGGGAAGGGTTATTCTAAATTCTCTCAAGACTTCTCTCTGTTCTACAGCCAGTACTGGGATAGAGATATTTTCCTACAAGAAATAATGAGTACTAATGAACCTCAGAGCTTTAAATTCATTGCAACATTGTGGAAGTGCCAAAATTAATTCCAAGTTAAGATTTGTCACGATATAAAATTGTTTCTTGACCCTTTCTGTTACTTAATCCACAGGTTCTTATCTGTTACTTGCCACTCAGTGATTTTTCAAAAAAACATCCCTATCACTTGTGTAATTTTAGAATTGAATTCACAAAACTAAAGCTGCTTTTTCCCCGTTGACTTGGTCACTGTCCTTTTACAGTGTTTTTTACGCCTACATGCTAAGAAGATTAGGACTTAAGGAGAAAAATAAACCAAAAAGAAAACCAAAACATAGCTGAGTGCATGTAGCAGACATTTTGGAAAACTACTCTGTTGTCAGCCTCCTGTTATTTTCAAATGGAATGGCCCAGATAATGCTGGTTTTTATATATTTGTTCAAGAGAAAAAAACCAAAAAGCCTTGACTTGACTGATCATACCATCTTCCTTGGCCCGTGGGTTTTATCGCCTGACACCTGACAATATTCCTAATCTCTCCTGGCAAATATGAAAACAGAGGTAGAAAAAAGAAAGGCAAGAGATGAGAAAAATGTTACTCAATATGAGTTACTCAATATGACTTCTTCCTGGAAAACCAGTTAGGTTGAATATATAGTATTTTTTAAGAATGCACTCATATAAAAAAAAAATTGAGATGATTTGGGGGTTTTGTGTTTGAAAAAAATTCCATCTGTTTCAATAAAAACCACTTTTGCAATGGAAAATGTCACCCAAACTCTCAGACCCCACAATAGTGCACATTATTCAGTTCTGACTGAGTGAGAGGGTTTGGAGTGGAAATGGAACTGAGTCTTTAACTGAAATTATTACATGTTTTTGTCAAGATAGGGAAAATCACAGTTAAAAAAAATCTGAGAACAAAACCTGTAATAAAGCCTCTTGCCTGAACTCCCTCTCAGTGGATGCTTTAGGTCTGATTTCTATTAGCTTTTCACACCTTCTTCCCTGTTATAATAATGCATATAAATGAATCAGGCATGACCAACTCAAATGTGTGCCAGCATTAAGAAAGCATAGCTTCAGAACATCTAGGATATTGTAGGTCTCGTGGGGACACGTCCACTGCACAAGTCAACAGCAATTAACTGAAAATGACAACTTTTCAACCAGTTTCTGAAATGCATGTTTTCTGCTCCCATTGGCCATCCTTGGCAAAAAACCAACTGCTATCAAAGGGATAAAAGTAAAATAGCATCAAAGTTGCAGTTTCACCTAATGTCAACATCTGCCTAGTGCCTGCTGAAAACAAGCTCAAATTCACTCATCACTCTTCAAATTCAAATTCACTCTTACTTTACTAAAAATAAAAAAAGTACATTTAACATAAAAAGTAAACTGAAAATATGATTATGTTTTATATATTACTGGAATCATCACTTGCTGTCTTGGAAATTTGTTATACTAGAGGTTATTTGAAAATCAATTCTAGAAAATTGTATACAGCACTTTTAAAAATGCAAATGTAAATAGATTGGAAAAGGTCTCAATGAAACCACATCAACTCCAGATGAATGAGGAGATGAACAAAACTCTGGCTGGCCATCAGCAGTAGTATCACTCATATGGAGCAACAACAAACTGACCTCATTTCCCCCATATTTTTTTAAAATAAGCACCAATGCAATATTGTTGTGAGATAAGAAAGTCTGTTGGCTTTCTACCTCATATGGTCATCTAGGGCCATATGGACTGGATTTGTGTCATTATTGACTGAATAATAGCTTAGAAATAAAACTCTTCATGCAGTTTCTAAGCTTCAAGCAAGAACCCAATGAAAATTGCAAAAGCACTTTAGATACCATAATGGGTATGAACTATTTTGAGGTTATTTTTCCAGTGCTATGAAATGTAAATAAAATACGCAAGATAGGACAGACTTCCATATTCACAAGAGAGTGAATCTTGAGAAGGCTAAGCCACACTTACCATGTGTAGATGTATTTATCATAATGTACCATAATACAGTTTGCTCTTGTGGATATAGGTGAAATGCCAAGTCCACCAGTTTTGGATGATAATTTCTTTTATAGCTCACGGGAATGTTACAGTCTTTGGTATTGGGCTCCCTGGGAGCCCAAAAGAATTTCACTATGAACCTTCTTTCTTTTTGACAGAAAAGATGTTATAAAATGTTTCAAAAAGGAACCAGGAGACAAAATAGCAGCTTGGTCTCAAATCTCTGCTAATTTGACACAGTGTACAGGGCAGTATGTTTCCCCACATCACTATGTTAACACTGCTTCCCAACAAAAAAAGGGAAACCTTAAATGGAATTGCCTGAGTTTTACAATTCTAATTAAAAATATTTTTTTCAATTTAGTATTGATAATTGTAATTAAATTCAGTCATGTACAACCACTATATGCATAGTTATACACACACATTGTTGTTGAGACATCTATTTTCCTTTTCTGACCTGATCTATAACTGAGAACTGCAACAAAACAGAATAAGAAAACTTGTTTTTCTGGCTGTCTGTGTTTAGGAAACTCTACAAGGCTCATGTTTTTAACAAGGCTACTGAGAAAATGAATGTAACCTGAGGGGCAATGTAAGGAGAATCTTTATGAGCAGTTATTTGGTGTTTATAGTACTCTGGGTATTGCAGTTTATTTGCTTTTCACATCCATTTATTCTGCTTCAGCTGCAAAAGACACAGAGACAGATGCTTCAGAAACACACTAGCAGCTGCTTTCACAGGGTACACACTTTAACAGTCAAATTTTACTGTCATCAGAAGTTGCAAACCCCTTTAATCAGGGTCAAGTTTTACCATCTAAACTGACGTATAAATAAGGAGGTCTAGCATAAAACATGACAAACATAAAATCTGAGTTCCCCTTAGAGTTGGCACAGGCTAGTTCACTGGTTTTGTTTATCTGAACATGACCCTGCTCCCAAGTTGTAGTGTCCATTTGACTGTTGACCTCTGCTTGCCTTTAGTTCTGGCTTTGAGGAAAAGGCTCAGTTTGTAGGCTAGAATCAGATCCCCATTCTGATTTCTCCTCCCTTTCTGTCCTTTTCCCCCCATGGTCCAGTGTTTCAGCAGGATGGACAGCATTGTCTCACTGCCATCTGCACAGCAGGACACTGCACTCTCCTAGGAAGTCAGAAATGCAGAATCTACAGCTTCAGATGAGGCAAGAAGAAATGCATGGTTTCCCATTTCCTGGGCAATGTTCAGAATAACAGGCTACTTCATAGAAATAATGTTGTCTGTCTTCCTGAGGAGAAACACAGTTGCTGAACTCGGCAATAATCTCAGTGCTGCAACTGTGAGGTTGGCACATGTAAAGAACATGACCTGAATATGGGACAACAGAGAATTTACAGATCTTGCCATTATTTCTAAACTGCCAGACTCTATGCAGTAGCTGAGTGCCTTCCACTTAGACTGGAGCATTTTAAACTTCCACAGCACATCTGAGGATAACTCTGGCGTTAAGCAGCTGGTGGGTTGCTTTCTTTAATGTTTGCACACAGTTTCACACAGTAGAGTAGATGTTCTGATCTCATCAGGAATTATTTATTTCAGTTATCCTAGGAAGACTAAAGCATTGAAAGGAATTGAACTCAGGTCTCATGAAATGTAATCTGATTCCTTATCTTTTGGATAAGGTTTCTCTATACTGGCTAATATATTTGTCATCATCTCCAGGGATGAAAAGTCCATGTTCTCACTCTGATGGTCAACAAAGGAAAAAGATAAAAAGGGTGGTGGCTTAACAGGAATCCTCAGGACTAGGACCACAGATCAATAAATTAGAACTGATTCAGAGAGATTCCAAGGCATCCCAACACAGGTTAAAAGAAGAAAGAAACAGCATTGTCACATACATTCAGGTGGCACAAGGTGCATTGCAACTTAAATGCATATTATGAGGATTAATTCCAAACTTTCTTCTAAATTATAAAAATACTTACTTGAGAGGAGAGAGAAGAATATTGCACTCAACTTTGCAAACTGACCTGCAGATAACAAAGGATAGAAAACAAGAAGATGACAAATTAAGCCCGTGAGCAGCCAGGCAGTGTATTATTCTGAAGAAAGCCATGCACAAGCCTAGAAATAAGGGAGCAATTAGGGACCCAGAAAATGAACCAAATGAAAACGGTCTTACACAACATATCCAGCAAAAGACCATACCAAGAACAAAACTGGAAGCAGATGTGGGAGGATAAACACTGTTAGCATTTACACTTGTGCGTTGAATGTGTGGGTTTTTTTTCTGATACAGATACTTGTTATTTACAACATGCTTAAAAAAAAAAAAAAAAAAGAGAGAGAGAAGCCTCCTCCTAAGGTTTCCTGTCCCTGATTTCCCTATGTATCTTGGGGTTTTTGCTCATACTTTAATACTAATTTAGAGTTCAGCATGGAAATCTTGCTTGGAGACAAGGTGACACAAAATAACACGAGTGGGTTTGGGCCAACCATCTTTCATGCTACACGGCATCTACATGTTTTTCTAGATGTGCTGCTTTTAAACAAAGTGAGACATTTAATAACATAAAAATGGTTACCAGATCATTACTGAGGTGACCATTCTGTAACCTTAGTAGGAGTTCCCCCTTGCAGAGTTTTACAGCTGACAATTGCATTACGATAGCTACACCTTCTGACTTTTTTTGGCAATCCAGATGAATGCAGTGTACATGTGAGCACAAATAGTAAAACATCTTGCAATAAATTCCAATGGTTTAATGCAAAAGAGAAAAGTTGACCTGGCCTCTGTTCAACAGGATACCCCAAACAGCAATTTCACAATTTTTCTTTGTTTTTGCAAGCAGAAAGTTGTGGCTCTTTTAGAACACTCAGTGATATTAGTAAAAAAAAAGAATAGAATAGCAAAACACCACAAATAAACAGCAAATTGCAGAGAACAACCAATTCCAAAGCACGTCTTGGGATCAATATACGACACTATCCAACAAGTTCCTAATAATCTCAGTAGTCCCTACTAACTTAATACCTTTTGTTGCTTCCTTTAAACCCGTTCCCTGATTGAAATGGCATCAGCCATACTGGGAAGGACTTCTCATGCATTGCCATTGCATGCTCTGGGTCTATGGTATCAACTAAAAATAGATTCTATTTACAAGCCACTACCGTCAAATCATTGCCTGATAGGAGCTGACAATCTCACAGACAGTAAAGTACATAATGAAATTTCTTTCAGAAAAATGCTGTTAAGAAGAACTTGTCTTAGAATGAGGACCTTCTGTTCCCTCAGTGAATATATTTTTGACAAAAAAAGCCTACCTATTATTTTTAGTGCGTGTGGGGTTTGTTTTGCTTTTGTTCTCCTAGTGGAAACCAATAATGTAAAACAATGGGGAATAAACTTCACCTGTGTGTCATCTTGGCTGACCTAAATTCAGAAGTTTTATTCTGATGTTGACAGGGAGAAGATTTCCTTCCCTTCCACAAGTGTTGGTGAAAAACAGCAGAAAAGCTCTATTTTAACTGAAGCAAGAGTAACACCCAGTGCCACTGAGCAATATGTATAACTTCTCCTGCTCTTTTTTGCAGTGCATATGCATATTGAATTTTACCCATGTACAAAGACCTGTTGTAACTTGTGAATCCCAAGTAGCACTGTTGCCGTATACTGCACTTCCATACTGCAATGAAAATACAGTCAAACAAGTCTGTTGTTCTCTCCGAAGAAAATGGAATTCCTACCAGCAAAAACAACATTTATTATTTGATGCCTGACAGCAGTGACTATTGAGGCACTCCTTCTTTATAACTGACAATTACTTTTCATTACATTAGCAGTAGCTGCTCATCCTGTTTGGAAATTTAAAGGCTGTGATTTTTGACATTTCCTATCTTGGACAAAAAATTTTGACAAGACCTCCCATGTCACCTGCCGTTGCCCTAGTAGATGATTTGTAACAATTCCGTTCCTTTTGTCATGTCCTTAAAGACCTCTGCAATGACATGACTTTTGGTAAGCCACCATGGGCATGTAGCAGGTCTCTATGAAGAACAACAAGAACAAGATGCTCTCCTCAACCTCAAAATTACTTGCAATTTTGGTAAGACTTAATGAACTTTTACAAGACTAATGTATCCTGGCACTTTTACAGAAAAAAAGACCAAAAGAGCAGCCAATCTTCATCATATCACAAACCTGTCAGACCCAGATTCTTGTCTCCAAAGGGACTGGCACTGGACATTAGAGGAAAACTACCAGAAAAAAAGACTAGATTTTGTTAGGTCCCAGAAATCAGCAGGTTAAAGAATTCCTGCCCATAAAGTGTTTTTGAACCTCATCTGCAGACATCTGATCTCTCAGAACATACCTACTTCAGTTTTTTTTAGCCTATTAATCTTTTGGTCTCTGTTATGTTCTGTAGGGGTGAGGTCCAAATTTGAATCCAACACCATGTGGGAAAAAAGTTATTTTTGCTTGCTTCATCTCTGCTCCCAAATCACTGAACTAGCTTTTCCCTCCTACTGATACTACTGCCAACTTTTTAAGAAGTAATGTATTTTATTTTCAGATGATCCAAGTCAGAATACCTGAAAATATGGCAATAATCCATTACATCAGGTACAAGTGGAGACCATGAGGCAGATATGGATATCTACAGAATTCCAGCTCCCCCTAGCATGTTTGCTTTACTCAGACTCTAAAACAAACGCCCTTTGAGAACTTCCTCAGGGATGCGTTTAATCCCCAGGCTTCTCTATACCAGATGTTTGTTGAATACTTGGTCCTCTGGGATACAATTTGTTTCAGACCCTTTTCTGTGCTTCCAGATTCTGACAACGACAGTAACACACAGCATTTCAGCTTCAGTTCACACTGGAGAAACCACTACGAATGTTTTTTGCTACTGGAGAAAAAAATAAATCTGAAAACAGCAGGACAGCTTGACACCACCAACCAGCACCTATGGTGCGGGGAATGAGGTCTAAGTGACCTGGTAGGCAAAGGCAAAGAACAAGCTCAGAGGCACTTCTGTCCCACCACGTACCCTGGTAAGCTTATGGACTACTGTTGTGTGCCTCAGGTCCAGGTCTTTCTGGACATGCACAGAGGCTGGATGCATGTGTGTCTCTGGTAACCGAGATCACGCCCCAGAGCCCAGGACTGGTTAGATGGCACTGGGCACCTATGGCACATCATCCTTTCTCACTTATGGACAAACATGGGCAGCTGGTGTCCTGCTCCCACCTGGTATGCCTCATCCTGCAGCTTCTGCTTCAGGTACTCTTCCATTTTCAGTTCGTTCTCCAGCTGGCGGACAGAGTCGTTCTCGTAATTTTCATCATCTGCTCTGACATAAGGGTCTCCATCTTCTGTAACCCTAGAGACAATTATTAATAAATAGCCTCCTGAGATGAATGACATTCAGAGTCAATAAAACTTCCCTTTATTGTAATATATGAGAACTGTGGGATACTTTCAGTCCAAGCACACTCCTGAGGGAGTCCTAAGTTACAGCCTTTGTTGTTTATGGAGCTCACTGCTATCTAACCATGAAGCAGTTCTCCCTTGGATTTACACTTTTTTGTATTTTTGAACCAAACAGTTGAGAGGAAGAGAAAATACTATGCACATTGTTTTCAAAGGAAGAAGAATGAGATTAAGAGGCGGCTCCGAGCAGGTACCCACATGTCACTGCGGATGGAGCCGGTGGCAGCAGCGCTGTGGATGTACCCCGGCTTCCGGGCATGGATCTGTGCCAGGAATGCCTTCTCAGACGTCGGGGATGGAACCAGGTCATCAAAATGAGTCCGTCCAAATTCAGAATCCACATTGCTTTCTGTCTCGCTGCCCACTTCTGCGAAGCAAAAAGTTCCATTTAATTTTCAAAAAAGTAGCAGACTTGACTATTTCTCTGAGCATTTCTCTGCCTTTCCAACTGAGAATGCCACCTTCTCATAGTGAGTAACATCATCTTATTCTACTTATATTGGCAAATATATAGAAAGCTATATATCGTTTTCTTCTTGTGGTGGGATCAAAAACTGAAGCTTTTGCTTATCTCACTTACCAAGTAGTATATTTTAATGGGAATACTACAGACTGAATTTTACAACAGGTTCTGTACTAAATGAAATTTCTAAAGAGTGAAATCCCATTCCATGTGGAGACACAACAAACTTAAAGTTTTTACTGTATCCAGCTGCACCTCTACATGCATGGCTTTGAGAACTGCTGAGTTCCTGAAGCTGTTATTTAGGGATTTTTATCTAAAAGCATAAAAATCTTGGAAGATACATATCTTCCCACCTCCTGTTTTTTAATGTAAATGTGTAATGTCACTGTGGTGACTCTCCCCCCTCGTTAGCCTCACTCACCAGAATTTAGTTCTTTTACCAAAGAAGACATGGTGTTGGTGATCGAATCTGCTGCCACCAGCAAATCATTTCTTAAGTTTCGTCTTGCACCTGAAGCAAGAGATGGACAAAGCACAGTGTCACTATTATTCACATGACATATGTTTTACTGTTGAAAGCAGTTTTAACCCTGTTGAAAGCTGTCATTGTGATAATTCAGGGTATCAAAGTCCTTATGAGGGACACGTGCAGAAGAGTTCTCTGCAGAATGGCCTCATTTACTCATGCTGTATGCAAAAGCAGAAGCCTACCCTCATGCTTCATTTAATCACAATGCCAGATATGTGGAGATTATTCATTGCCATCAAGCTTGCATTTGTGTGGTGACACCAGCAGACCAAGCCTGGAAGATTAAATCCAGCGTGAACTCATTTACAGTGCCTGTGGGGGAGGAGGGAAGAAATGAAGTGTTTTCTCTAAGTTCCCACAGCTGTGTTTAATGACACCATTATTGCCAGGTATTTGCCAGATAATTATGGCAAATGTTGAAGAAACATACTTGACCTCATCCCTCATCAAAACGATATGGATTTCTCTTCTCTGCTCCCTCTCAGCCTCTCCTGTAGCTCAAGGCCTTTCGTGTATATTCTATAATTTACTGTCTCTCTCTCTCCCCCAACCCCCCCTTGTTTTTTTTAATAAAGGCAGCGCTACTGCCTCTCTAAACAGCTCCAGGCTGCTTTTAAACTCTTTCTAATAATGCTCTAGAAGTGCTTCCCTGCTGAACCTGGCAATATTCCCTTAACCATCAATCACTAGAGATTCTTGTGAGCTGCACGAAATACTCCTTCCTTAGGAGAGGTCTGTGGGTATCATGTGCTTAACTCCCCCAAATTCCAAACATAGATACTATTGTTGAATAGCTGAAAAATCAATATATTCCACAGAATCTCTAGTCTTCCAAACCGAATTATTTACAGGAATTGGCTGCTATAGATTTTTTAAAACTGGCTGAATGCAAACCAATATGCATTTAAAAAAGGTCCTAAATCCTAAAGAGGTTTTATTTTCATATATCCATTAGCAAATGGTTACTGGAATGTAAATTATAGTAGTTAAACTCTCTTTTACACACACACAGACAACCACTCCCTCCCTAAAGTCTTCTCAATTTTGTGCCTCCGAACTATTGCAAATGCTATGAAAGAGAAACAGAAACAATGAAGAGAAAACGTCTTTTAAGCATGGCTTGTCTGCATTAGGTATACATAGGCAGATCTCTGTTGGTGCAGCAGAAATGGAGCCATAAAATCTCAGCCCAGCCCTCCTCACAAAGTCATATGTCAAAATGTGACAGAATGGCTGGCTTCACGTTCCTTGGCTTTGACCTTCCCATCTAGAGAATATAGTAAATAATGACACAAAGATAGGGATTTATCAAATGCAGCCATTTTAAAATGTGATCACATAACATCTAATATTGCTTTTTATCTTGAACAGAACACGTTTTTACACTTACAATGCATCTGCCTGAGGCAGACTTAATATTGTTTATGGATATTTTATTGTGGCCACTACATTATTTTTCTTACTCTGGAAGAAGCTGTCCCATAACAGCATAGAGGTTAGGGTTCCATATTTTTGCCTGTCTCAATGTTTTTTATAGTAGAAAAAAAAGAAAATATATCTTGCCCATTTCTTTTGCCACAGAAAATGAGATCAGCAGCAACCTGTTACGTTGGGGCCAGGAATTACCCCTGTGTTCTATATGTGAATTTACTATCACTTTAGGAAAAAGTTCTTGATTGCATTACAGATTCAACCTTGTCCAAAAATACACACAAAGACACAATTTATGTGAAAATCAAGGGGAAGGGTGCATGAGAGGGCTGAACTGGGTTTGTGGGAAGAAACACGCTTCCACTGTAGCAGAGGAAGTTCAAAGCTTACATTTAAACTTACATTTAATTTGTACTGGGGAAAGAGGGAAAAAATTAGCCAAATTATAGAATTGCAATTATGTAAATATTTTAGAGAAAAAAGATTAGAAAAAGAAGGAAAATAAAGATAGAAAAAATTTCTTCATTTAGATAAAACAGACTACTTACTTTCTATGGTATTCAACACAATAATTTGATTTGTGGCCTTAAAAACTAATTGAAAAAAGAGTAGGAAGGGCGTGTCAGTTTTCTGTAAATGGAAAGAAAGGGCTCACCTAGACTTTCAGACTTGATTCCTGTCTAGTTTAACTGGGCCCTTCTCAGTGGCCCAAAGCAAAAAGACACGGGACAAGAGTCACAAGTTGCATCAAAGGATGCTCCAATCAGACAGAAGGACAAGAAATTTACACAGTAAGGATGGTCAAACACTGCAACAGAGAAACTATGTGCTAAGAGGCATCCAGAACTCTGCTGGTAAAGGTTCTGAATGGCCTGATCTGACTTTGAAGCCCTCTTTCTTGGAGCAGAAGGACATGGTGACTTACAAAAGCCCTTTCCGCCTGAACTAGTTCTATGATTGTGTCATTTATTTCTAGCAAAGCCTTTATTTAAAAGCAAACACACTGACAATGCTTTGCTGAGGTCAATAGCAATTTTTCTGGTTAACAGAGCACTGATAACTGGTCTCACCATCTTGCATCAAAATTCCTTCTTACCACAAAATCCATTAATTGGCATCATTGTCCAGTTTCTGCTTACCTGCTCAGTTTGGCAGCACAGTTTGACGGCTGACAAAGTCTATTTTCAATGGCAAAATTGTCACAGATATTTTTAGTTTTGTTTTGTTGCATGTAGCTCAGAAGCTCAAGTACATTTAGCCAGTAACCACAAGCAATAATGATTCTTCAGTCTCCAGGTACCTCAGACAAGCTATGAATGAGACTCACTTTGTGCAAAGGCTTCCTGCACGTCTCCTCCCACCCCGGTGAGAGAGTCCTGAGGCGCGTGGGTCGGGGTGGAGCAGGCAGAGGCAGACCTGATGGGCATTGGAATAGGTCGGCTGATAGTGTGGCTGGGCGAGGAACGTGGGGAGCCTGCCCCCTGGGTCTGCAAAACAATCACAAGGGGTTAAACAGAGGCTTTGCAAGAGTCCACCTGCTCTCCTTGTCACCCATCCCTCAGCTTAAAGGCATCATGCTCTTTGTAGATCAGTTGGGTAATGTTAATTGTGCTGGAAGAAATATACTGAAGTCAGTTGTTAGCTGACAGCAAGGCTTCTGTGTAGAAAAACAGTAAGTAGGAAAATATGAGTCAAAATCTGACTTCCTTTAAGCATGGGAAAATGTCAGGCAGCTAAATAAAAAAAATCCAAGTTAATAAACACCACACTACAGACCTCTCTGCCCTCTCCCCTCTGCCACTCCCCCAGTTCACATGCCTGTTCGATAAAACATGACCCATTCTGGCTGTGAGAAGGGGAAAGCTGCTGGCACCAGCATGGCTTTCAGCCTGGGCAAGGGACTGCAAGAGCCCCTTTCAGCAGAGAGCTGATCACAGCCCTGCCCTCCACCTCCCTGCAGGACAAGGTCATGGCACACGCAACCTCCCAGTCACATAAAGTCTGACACTCGCAATAAATCATACAAATTTCTGCTTTTTATTTGGAGCTAGAGAACTATTTAAGCCACTATTAAATTATCTGCTCTACAGGATATACTCAGGCACTCCCAAAACACTGCGGGCATAGGGAAATATAAATTCCTGCTATGGGTTCAGCCGCTGGAAGTGAAAATGTTTTAACAAGAGTCATATAAATGTCATGCTGTTAGCACCTCACAGTTAGGACCACTTAGCTGAAACTCAAGCAGCCTTTGCAAAATAGCAATTTTCACTAAGGCAGCTAGATGAGCGACACCAAGAGACACAGCGCTCTTCTCAGCCACTGGTTCAAAACCCCTGGGAACAAGTATCCACGTAAGGAAAAACAAATGCTGGAGCCCACATCAAACTGCACATGGCTTTTCACTGAAAAACCTATGTTTAGCAGATGCCAAGGAGTTGGCTTGAGTGCTTTTAAAAGAAAACTGCAATACAAGCCCCTGGTTGTTTACAGCCAGAAGTGACCCCAGGGCTGGTGTTTCCCCCATCCTGGCTTTATTTTAAGAATACAGGAGGACTTCTTGACTCTTCCCACAGCACTTATTTTGACTCTGGTATTGGTTGTCACTGCAGCTCTGGTATGATTTGTCAAGTATGTTCTAAACACACAAAAGCAGCCCATCGCAAGATGAGTGCAGCACTACCCTTGAGATTTTTATAAATTCCTGCCCTGGACCATAAATAATGCATCAGAAAATTAAGCTATTTGTTCTTTTCTCCTATCACCCCTTTCTAAGAGACATTATCACCAGAAAGCCATCAAGGGCAAATTAGGTTTATGAGAAATAAGCACATTACTGATGGAAGAATGGAGGATTTAATACTTATAATTTCTTTTAATGATGGGTTTCAGAACATTTAAATGATGGATGAAAGGCAAGTCAAATATATAAAGGCCAGATGCTCTCCTATTTCTAGAATTATCTGTATCAGCTCCAGTAGAAATTGAGATCTCCAGTCCTCCAGAGGCAGGGCACAGGGCAACCTGGAGATGCTCCAAGGTCTTTGGAGGTTATATCCCTTGCACATCAGGCAGGGCATCCAGAATCTGCAGGTTTCTTCTTTAATGCCCCAACAGAGCATATTTCATCCTCAGTGAAACATATTTGCAAAAGAATTTTTGCTTTCCAGCCTTCTGAAAGATGAGTGCATGTTGCCCTGAGTTTTGCAGTTCTTCGATGTTTTCATTCTTCTGTAACAGTTTCTCACACCTCCTCTGTAAACATAGCCATGTTTTTCTAATGGTGTTCTATTGTTTGCATTCCTTTCTCCTGAGTGGAGAAATTCGACGGATATTTCCTTTGACCAGTGTGATGGAAAGGTGGCAATTTCTCCCTCCAACCCCTGTGGTTTCTAGAAGGATATATAAAATAAAGTTTGGGCAGTCCTGCCCGGTTTTGGCCCGCAGTTTGGCTCTGTCTCTCTTCAACGCATGTCTGCGTCTTTCTTTTGTGTCCAAAGTGCGACAAGTGCACTTTTCCACTTGCATTTTTTCCTTAGCTCCCCTTCGCCTTTGATCTTGCCTCTGGGAACACCAACAACAGTGGGAACTTTCAAAAAAGAGGAGGAAAAAAATGGACAAAACTTGCTCCCTATCCTCAAGTCACACTCAGGAATGAACTTCAGAACAGGAATTTTATTTTCTAAAAATAACAGATGCCCACCAGTCTTTCAGCACTGGAATTTTCCCTTAAGAGAAATGTAAAAGCTGCTGTACACCCAGTGCTTACCCCGTGTCTGCTTTGCAGCTATGACTGAGATCCTGCTTGTACAATAAACAGTGCTGTCTTATCTGTAGCTTTTGGTGTTGGAACAAAATGTTTGGGAAGCACAGGAAGTTGAAGCATTTGGAGCCCCTCGCCCAGGAAAAAGATCCCCATTTTTTTTCATTATTTGGGCAGTATCACACAGAACTGATGAACAGCTGAAATAAGAGAATATACGGGAATGCCAGAGTTCAAAGAGATGAACACCAAATGTATTTTCCTCACCTAGATCCACCTCAGCCCAAGTTTGTGGGAATGAAATACCATTAGGATTGGATTCCTGCTTAGTGGTTATCAGGAGAAACGTGGTTTTCAAAGGCTGGGGCTAATGGTCTGAAATCTGCTGTTATAGTCAGTACCAACTTCTTGGTAAGGTCAGCAGAGAAGCTGAGCACCGAATTGCTCCCAGACCTTGACAGCCCGACCAGCTGAGCTGTAAGGCATCCTGAAAGGGGAGCTACCACAGCCACCATAGATATTTGGATGGCTTCAGCTTTTGTGTTGTTCTTCGTTGCAGCTATCAAGGTTCTCATGCCTTTTAGGAAAACTTCCAGGTATTTTATTTAATTCACCATCCCTAGTCAACCTGCTATGGCTTTTAAGTTAACTCTTGCTAGACAGAAAAATTTTCCCACTACCAAGTGTCATGCATGCTTAGCATAAAATGCTTGAAATGAAAACTGGCTTTATAGGAGCTTTAGACCATTGCTCCCTCTGCTGGGACTGAACTGGGATGACACATGGGGAAATCTGACACTGTCATCAAATGACAGGGATGTGAGGGACTCATTATCCTTTCTCAAGGAAGGGCAGCAGAGAAATAGATAATTCATAAGCATTAGATGAATTGCCAGGCTGCTCGTTCCAATTGAATTCCTCCAGAAATTAATTTCATCCTGTTTCTCTCAACAGATCATGAAACGGCATATCATAATGGGGATCATTAAATGGAAATGGTGAGAGTAATTCTTTAGCACCATCACCTGGTATTCAGTGAGGCTATTATTCTTGGAAAAAAAAAAATCTCATAAAAATACCTCATAACAGCCTGAAAATGTGCTTTCACTTATACTGTCCAGTGAACATTTTATATGGTAAGGTAATTCCTGTCACATTGGAACCTTCTCTTTTGTGAACAGAAGACCTTCCAATACTGCAGAATCAAAATAGACAGCTCTTATATGGGGGCGATGTTTGGTCAGATTTATTGTTTTCTGTGCAACAAACTGATGCTATACAAAATTTAGCCAAATGTTAGTTTTATGTAGGTGAGCATTACCTACAAACTATGCACACTGTACCACAGACAGAACACATCAGACTTGTGACTGCACTTCTGCTGATGAACGCAGGAGGAAGTGTGCTTTGTTAAAATGAAACATTTTTATTGAACTCATAAATCAGACTGCTATCTGGAAAGTGCTTCTTTTTTAAGCCTAATGTATTTCCAAGATCCATTACAATACTGAAAAGCTCCAAAACAATTAAATCTTCTAAAATTTACTATAAGCAATATAAATACTTCCTCTTTTTGATCTAGGTTGCAGAAAACATTTATTTTCCTGAAGACTCAAGGGACTGTCAGTATCAGAGCTGATTTTTAAAGATGTGCACACTATGCCCTGACTTTTTCTGGATAAAATGGAATTCCAAACTCATTGCCCTTGCCTAACTTGAGATCAGTTATGGTTTTCTTGAAAGTTCCAAATTTCTCATTACATTTTCAAAATGATATCTATTTAATTAATATTCTAGGTTGGTTTCACTACACTTGAGTGGTAGTTTCTATACCTTACGTATTTTTATTTAGAGGAGTGAGAAGAAGATCAAGACTCCTTGTAGCCATGACTCACTTTCTAGAGGGCTACAAAGTTTTGTTGTGAAAACTGCTCCAAGACACTAATGTGGGAAAGAACTGCAATATATTAATTTTGGTCAAAAGAACACACACACTTCTCAAGCAAAGGAAGTAAAACAAATCACAGGAACACAATCACATTTAGGAGTTAGTGAGGTCTCCAATAAGGACGTAACTTACTACCTGTTTCAATTCTTCTTCCTAAAGAAAAGAGGATTAGCACATGAGATGAGCCAAGATACAAGTGAAGAACAGAAAACAAAGCCAAATTTGGAGTACAGGGTTACAAGTACAGTCAAGATGAGACCAGGTTAAAGTCCCACCTCTGCACACTTTGAAACACCAGAAGAGTGCAAGCATGTAGAAAGATGCTATCATTTCCTACCCCAAATTCTCTTTGTCCAGGCAGTGACTGACACCAGGCAGCCCTCACTGACAGTGGTGGCACTACAGCATTTCATAGGTAGAACAAAACATATCCTGCCTACTTCCAGCTCCCAAAAATATGCTGGCTATTAAGTGGGATCTGCTGCTGAGGTGCTACCAATGTGTGCATTGTGACTGCAGAAGCCTGTGTCTGAGGAGGTGCAAGTGACATAAGGTGTCAAACTCATCCTTTGATGCAAATGGATCTAAATGGATGCATGTTGCTAAATGGATTTCAGTGAAATTCCTTCTGCTCTTATCAGAGCCATATTTAATCCAGGTTGCACTGAATTTCCATGAACTCATTTGATCTGCCATAGCCAACAACAAAGCAGACTCCTACGCTATTCAGGGCACTTTCTTCCCATGTGAATTTCTGGCATCATCTGTCCTGAGGCACATCAGGTAAAACAGGGCTGCAAATAAAGATACATTTCCATCTTACCCTAGTCTGTCTTTAAAAATGCACATGCTTTTCGGTATTTTCATTCTTAACTGAGATCCCTTGCTCAGGTGTTTTGTTGCATCTGTTTAATGTTTTTTGTTTCTGTATTCCTGAAAGTGACCAAGTGTTATAGGGGAAACATCTCTAAGGTGAGAGAGCTAGATGTGGTTCTCAAACAGCTTGTCTGACAGAAGCAGCAATTAAATGGGCAAAGTAACAAGCCAAGTGATTCTATACTGTCAGCTGCAGCAAGTAATAGTGTACAGTGCTGAGATTTGTTTCTCATAGCTAACAGTTAACTTGTTTTACATATTGGTTTATTTCTTTTCTTGTTCTTACTTCACTTAGTAGTAGGTGATCACTTAGCAATGGTGATGCAGTGCTACTACAAGAACAACACCATCTGAGCATCACCTGAAACCCCTGAATTGAAAGACCAAGGCAAAAAATAGAAAGGGAAGGAAATTAAGCCAAATTTTGTGGGCAGAAACAGTCAAGTTCTGCATTAATTCTGTGGTTACATCTCCTCCCTCTCCTCCTTTGCTTCACTCTCTCTGTTCTCCTTGGTAGGACCAGGTGGAGCTCCTTACCTTCAGCAGTTTCATGAGGCCTTCTAACTGGACCATAAGCTCCCTTCGGCTTTCCTGGAGTGCAGACATCCTCTGTTCCAGCTCATCCTTCCGCTGTCTGAGAAACAAGCAGATCTGATCAGAGCTCACCCCTCACAGTATCAGCAGCTTCTAACTGCATCATTTTCCCAGCCCTATTATGGGATACATGCCTATAGACCACAGGAAAGCAAACACACTGTATGAATTCAGCACAGTGCTTAGAAAACAGGCCCATGAAGGCTAGGGAGTTCCATCATACTGGGAATCCTCATGGGACTGAATACAGTGATTAGGGAAAAGACAGGCACTGACACAGACCCTTCTTCAAAGAACAAATGAGATTCAAACAAGTTTGTGTTCTATTCCCTTGTGGAAATGCGTGGCAATTTTTGCCTTGACACTCTAGTCCATAACCTCACTAGCTGTCAGGAGAAATTAAAGCCATGCCCTGAAGGACAGGAAATTACAGCAGAGGCACTGAACAGAGTGAAATATGGGAGATGCTAAGAGAGTTCAGAAATTCAGACAGAAAACCATAGCAATCTGCTTTTGTTTCTTTTTTTTTTTCCCCTGAAAGCAAGAGTAAAACTATTACATAGCGGAGCTATAACTGCTTGAAACTAGCAAATCTTTGGATTTGGAGTTCAGTGCTGGTTGTGTGACAAAGTGAATACTGAGCCACTCCAAGTGTGACAGCCACTCTGTGGCCCCATAAATGTGAACAGCTTTGAGTCTGCACAGCTCCACTGCACCGGATGCAGGATCAGCACTTGCAGATGTTCAATCACTGAGCTGTGTGAAGTCCTCACCTAAGAACAAAGCAAAATTATTGCCTCCTGGAAGCTATGATTTAATTAACATTACTGTTGAAAAATATACATATTAGGTATATTTTATATACTACTATGTAGCAAATAACATAAACAACTATGTTGTTAGACTTGTACTACCTACAAAATATGACAATTTAATCCTAAATAGAAAAGCACTGGAGCCAACAAGACTTAAGTACATTTCCTTTATTTACGAAAATACAAAACCCTGATTTTTAAGCCTTCACTGTAAATGAGCAACTACAGATATAGTCAACATTGATTTCTACAGGACTGCTCACGTGTTCTATCTCTCACCTATATAACAGGATCATATACTAACACTGCCAGGCTGCATTTATTCTTCGGAAGGATTGATCTATTTCCTGCTACAAAATGTCTGTGTTGGCTTTTCTTTTCCAGACATGTAATGGTTGGAAATTCTATGAACTGTACAAAGGCAATGAAGTTTAATAAACTGTTAACAAAAATAAGGTCTGTGTAATTCAAAGTGGCAGGTCCTAGCATAGAGTTTTTCTGGGTTTTAGATTCATTCCACAGGGAGAAAGGATCTAAGCAATGTGCACTGTACAGGCTACTCCTCTGAGGTTTTCCTCCTGCTGTACTCCAGGGCAACTTCTCGGAAGTAACAGGTTTTCCAGCCTGTCTCCAAGACAGTACCGGTAATGAAAAGAAATGCTGTGTTCTGGACCTCATTTCAGTGATTGCCACACTACAGCAGCTCATGAAAGATGCTGGGACAAGTACCCACAACATCATTTACAGATTCCAGCATTTCTTAATACAATATGAGCTAAATTGCTCTACTACCCTAAGTGCTTCAAGCCTGAAAAATCTGTGGGGTAACAGACATAAATCAGGGCTGCTATTCTGAGTCCTGCTGTTTTACACACAAGAACAGCCTCATGCCGTCTTAAGTGTCTAGGAATTTGAGGTGGCATCAAAATTCCCCAGTAAATCAAAAGCTAGACTTTTGCCTTTCAAATTTCAGAAGGAATGCAAAGCAGTTCAGACCCACAGATTAAGTTATTTTCTGATTCTCACACTGCATATTAAATCAGAGAAGATATGGTTGAGAAACTCTGCATCACTGGCCTAAGGACATTGCATGTCAGGAAATCAAAATAAGGATATTATGCTTTAATTTGTGTACCAAAATTGAAAAGAGGGGAAAATGAAGCAGTCAGTCCGCTAACATTGCACAATAATTTATTTTTTTAAGTATAATGAATTTTATTAGTCAACTACATAGAAAGCTGATCTCCTAAACCTGCTGAAGAAAGACTTCAGGTTTTATGCACAAGGTTTTATACAGTGTACACATTTTCATCACAGTTTGATATGTCTCACAGAAGGTCACTTGCCCGTAGATATTGAGAAGTAATTACATACTAAAATCACTCGTAGAAATGAAGAAGCTAATTTGTATTTAGATTGAAAAGCAAAAGTAAATATTCGTGAATCAGAAAAATATTTCTGTGTGGAAAACCCCATAATAACACTACCAAATATTTCTAAAGAAAAAAATTTAGCACAATTTCTTACAGTAATTTCCTTTGGGTATGAATCAGATCACTAAAATATTAGTTGTGTGAGGAACAGTTAAGTGGCCAAAAATGTTCTTTAGTCATGGAGTAGAGCAATCTAGCAATGCTTCACTGGAAGAGAAGTGCTTACACTCTATTCTCTATTAATATAGAGCATTTGGAATAGTTCTTATTGGATTCTCTGTCTGGCTCTCACAACATGAACTTCAGGACTTTCAGGGAGCCTGTGGATCTGGGCCAATGACAATTGTACTTCTTCAATGTGGTATACATAGAAATTAGTAAACTCATGTAGAGTATCATAGCTAATATGCAGACACATCCATATCAATGTTTTTAGCTTGGTGGGATAACTGGAGGAATGATCCTCTAAATCTTCAGCAGCTGCAGATGACATTACTCCTCACCCCCCACATGACAAGGAGGATCATTCTGCAGCCTGGTTTTGCACCGTGAGGAGAACTGACCTCTCCTTAGAGTTCCACACATGGGTGAAATTTCCAAAAAATCTCATCTAATTATGGCTGTATTTTCATGTAGCTCTGTATTTTCTTTAGCATAAATGAGAAATCTTTGTAAAGGCATTCCTTCTGAACATTTTTCCCCATGTAACTAATGGCATTTGGACTGGGCTGTGGGGACCTAGTCCAAATGACTTAAGGGCCTAAGTCTGCAAACACTAATGCACATGCTTAATTTAATGTAGATGAGTAATATGTGAGATTTAAAGAATAATTACTTAATTACTTCCAGGACAACAGGCTGCAACAAAATGGATAAAAAACACACATTGGTTGACTTACTTTAAAAACTCTTCAAAACCATAAGCCAGCCTTATCTCTTATTCAGAATGACTGGTTGGCCCCTGCCAGAGGTTTTACTGCTGTGGACTTACCTCAGGAGCCGGAGCTCTGCGAGGAGAGTGGGATTTTGTTGGGCCTTCTCCGGTGTGGGCTGAGATGCTTGCTCATGTTCAAGTCGCAGCCTCTGGATCTCCTGTAGGATTTCTCTTGGGGAAGAGAAGAAGCAGAAGACCACAAGTCAGTAATTTTCCACAAAACCACCTCAGGGAACATTGCAAGAGGAGAAAAAGGATGAGTGTATGTAGCTTTTCATAAATCTAGATGTAGATAGAATGACTGGGCTGCAATCAATGAAAGATGTCCTCAGCAATGGGAGAAGGCTCTGGATAGTTTTAAAATAAACTCTTAGGGTTTTACCACAAAAGGAAATACTTCTTCAAGACTCCTCAAAAAGCAGAGGTAGACATAAAGTAGCTCTATGCTTAACTGAGTTGCTCACTTTTAATTCTTCACCATGAACATTTGAAGCACCTCATGAACTTAACAAAAATTAAAGCAGTCTCTTTGGCCATTGTTGATTTTCAGAGAAAATATTTAGCACTTAAAAACACTTTTAGTGCAAGTAGAGATGTGAGAGCTGCCGACAATTCATGGAGAAGCACTTTAATAGTACTTGTTTTGACTGGCTTGTCAGCCCTGGAGCACTGTCAAAAGGCTAATACAAGGCTTCACAGCAGAAGGTCGAAACCTTTGTGAATTTTGTCTCTTCTTCACAATGTGCTGGAAGCAGACGGTCAGGAGGCAGCCTCAAACTATGAAAGACAAATTGAGACTGGAGCTGGTGGTGCTCATTACACGGTGACAGAAGGCAGTGCAGGGTTTGGAATAGGAAACCATCTGGTCTGGGCTGGCTTCTGTTTTACAGTCCAGCACTAAAAGCAGAGCTCTTCTGCCATACACTTCATGGCATCAGGAAGTCTGATACCCAGAACCAGATTCTCTGCTGTTAACAAACAGGCATCACTCCTTTTTGGGGCTGGCTGGCCTATTTCTCCTGCACACACTCTCGGTCTTGGTCACATCTGTACCTCCTGTCTCATTTGATCAGCAGTCTAACTTGCTGCTAACCTTCCTGCAAATCCTTCCCAGGCAGGCTGTTCTGGAGAGCTTTAATCATCTTTTCCCAAATAGAAGCAGGGGAGCATAACATTACAAGCGTGACTGATCCCTTTATCATTTCATGTTATAGTGCTACTGAGGATCCGACGGAAAGCTAATCTGGTTTTGAAACAGGACAGGCTTTCAGGCTTTTTTTTTTGAACTCTTAACAAACAGCAGCTGCAAACAGTAAAGTATCAATGATTATACCATGTCATTGGACAGCACACTTACGAAAACATGGGATTTCAAAGCCTTTACCACATTGTGTGGACCTTTTTGTGCTTGTGCTTTTCATAGGTAGAATGGTATGTCCATGTATAAGCACATTGTACAGGTGTGGGTGGTAAAAAATGCTAGGAAACAAACATACATAAAATATGGGACGGAAGAAAACCAGGTACTTTGTGGATGCTTACCGGTTTTTGTTTTCAAGCTCTGCAATCAGCTGCCTTTGCTGCTTGTTTGCATCAATGGTGAAGGAGATATCAGATGCCCCTCTCTGCTGACTCTGCTGCTGTTGTAAAACAGAGAAGGCTGTATTGACAGAGGGATAGCCAGCATGCACCAGGAGTTCAACACAGATCTGTTCTGTGAAATCTACTTACACAAAGTGCAGTACCAGGCTTGCCTACACTAAAAAAAGAGCATCCACGTTGTGCTCATACCAGTATGGAACCATTGCTAGTAAAAGCAGAGTAAGTGCTAGAGTAAATAAGACTCAGTATTTACCATCCTGTCATTCACTGCTTCTTCAAGCAGCTTCCTCTGAACCAATCATAAAAGGCAGTGACACTGCTGCAGGCGGTTGCTCTAATGTGGCTCTTGATTTTGGTGCTACAGACAAGAGGAACACACTGAAGCAAAAACCAGTGTCTGCCTCCAAAAAGAAGGCAATGTGTTTCAAAGAAGGGAAATGATGCTTCCCTCTCTTGAAAGTATAGTTTTATTTTCAGTTTGAAAGCTGTACTCAGTTTTCAGTCTGGCTTTGTGGCCCATTTGGCTAAATTTTCCTACATGCTCTGATGACACTTCAAAAAACCTCTTTCCCCAGTCCTTCAGAACAGCAAAACCTTTATTCCCACCCATAAAATGAGGTGGAAATGAAACTGTCTCTGACCAAACTAGGTAGCACTCACTACAGCTTCACTGGGCTATGCTGTTTTTGCATGTTCATCAGCAATAACCACCTGGTTCACACTCCTGTTCTTCAGTTTTGTAACAATGACAACACAGAACAGGACACTGAAACGTTTCACAGCTATCAAAGGTATCCATTTATTTCTAACTCCAAGCTGAAAGAATCAGACATCTAAAAATACTCTACTGAGCTACTGCTGTGATATGAGGGTTTCTCACTACAAAAAGCCCTGTGAAGTGTAACTCTGGAGCCCTATTTTATGTGATGCCAGGCATCTCCTCTACCAGGAGGTGGACCCTCAAAAAGGATGAAGACGCATCTCAGTAGCCTAATAAACTTAAAGATTAGGACTGTCTGTGGTGAAAGGACAGTGTATTCCCCCTGTAACTGCATACTATTTTTCTGCTATGGATATATTTTCCCATTAACACACCAACCACAGGGAAGCAGAACAGTGCATAAAGAAGAACTGATGCATGCTGGTGGATGTCATGACTCACACAGGAGGAATCAGGATCTTTATCCTGAATGGCTATTGTTATTAATATATTTAGTTTTAAAAAAACAGAATGACCATCAGCAAAGCTTAAAAAATTTCCACTGCCCCTACTGGGTGTCACTCTTGTGCTTGGGAAGATTTTGTATACACAAACCTTCTTTTTTCCTTCTGTCTCATTTGTTCAAAGAGCACAGATGGATGGCAACAAGAAATTCAGTATTTTCCTTCAAACCAGCTCTATTTATTCTGTTTCCTAAGTTTTCCCCCATATCAAGGACACATGTTATATGGAACTGATTTTGACCAATTTTTAACCAGAGACATTATTAACAGGAAAACTTGTTCCCTTAAGAATTACTTTCCTTCATAAATAGGACCATCACCTATAGGTTGCCTTAAATTTGAATCACTGTGTCACGCTTCTGGAAAGGATTCATTTGGGCTGGGCTGACAGAACACAAACACCCCTCTCTCCCCAGGCAGCTGCAAGTAGTGTGAAATTTCTGTGACAGAATCTGCAGGGGAGGCAGATTCGTCTTCACCTGGCATAAATGTGACTCTGTCTTTACACAGTATGTGCTGCCTAATTTTACCCTTTCAACTGACCCCACAGTGTAAATCTCAGTGTGAAAATGTTTCTGGGCACTCCAGATCAGCTGCTTTTCACTTAACCATCATTTATGGTGCCTTGCTCTATCAAATGGATGGAGATCGAAAAAAAAAATAGCTAGGCTGACCTTCTATGGACCATTTAAGATTTTATATCCTTTGATTAGGTTCCTGCTTCATTCTCTCTTATTCTTGAATGCAGTTAGTGAGGTTTTAGTCTGTCATCACCTTCTATCTTTGGATACAGAGAACAGAATAACCATTGCTCTGAAATGAAAATGGGAGCCAGGGCTAATGCAGGAGGTCATTACAGTCATCCTGCTGAAGAACATTTTTTAATGTCCTTAGTACTTAGGGCCCTAGTGACTGTGATATTCGAGCTGGAGAGTAAAATGGATTCACCACCCCATTTTTCCAATGCAGTAAATCATTAACCTTTAACCAAAGCTAGTCCACACAGTATTTTATAGTCTTTCCTGAGTTCAAGATGTCAAATTCCCTTTGATGTAATTATTTAAATACCATTGCATTAGTCTATAGATTACATGCATTAGTATGTGAATTCTTTGGATTAAATGGACTGCATAAAAGTGTTATTATTAAAGCATAACAGCCTCTGATGAAAAGGATAGGGAAAAATAATCCATTAATCATTAGACTGTCAGATGTAATTTCCCTGATCTTGCCAAGCCCCTGGAACATGACAGAAGGAAAGTACCTTCCTTTAATTAAAACACTTACTGATGAAGAAGTTTCTGCTGCGAGCCTTGCTGCATACCTGGCGATCAGCTTGTGTTCTTCATCCAGGCGACTTGCGCTGTCGAGGACACTGCTCGGGGAGAGGGGGAAATGGGAAGACAGGGTTACCCACGGCAAAAATGGCCATTGCTCAGCCACACCATCACCTCAAATCCCCTCACTACAGAATTTAGAAGCAAATTGTCACCAAATTAAGAACAGGTGATGTTAATTGAGCAAGGAGAGAAGGGGGAGGGTAATTTCCCTGGAAGGATCAGCTCTAAGGGTCTGGGCAGCACCATCTCTTAGGGGGAAATAGAAGCAGTCTGCAACTCTTTGCCAAGGTTATATAGGATGCAGCTTACAGGTTCGCACTAATCCACCGCCCAAAAAGGGTTGGGAAGTGATCAGGACCAGAAAACAGCAATTATTTTGCATCTGAGTTTTGTTATACCACCTGGAAAAGTGATTACTTTTTGGGCAGTGGATTAGCAGGAACCTCAGTGTTTGCTGAGAAAAACTTTAGAAGGCTTGTCAGATTTGTAACAGAAAGTAGTATTTAGGACAGTTTTGCAGGGCACTTACCAAAGTCTCATGGATCACTGTTTGGAACCACTGATCTAGGAATTCATAATCGAACTTTCTCTTTTATTCTTGTTTTCTTGATATTTGGGAGCAAGATTTCAGAGAATCACACGACTGCTCTCAAAAAGTGTAAAAACTAAACAGCAAATATGCTGAATTCCTTTAAAATATTGCACATTATTATATTTTCTCTCCCTAAGAATATAAAATGCAAGTATTTTTATCAAAATCAATGCTTTTCCAGCTGTTTGTATTTTAAATGGAAGCTATTTTTTAGTCAGATGAGCAGGAAAAAGGTAATATAGTGAGAACCTTTACTATTTCTACACATTTAGAAATTTGCAGAGAACCATCAAAACCAATGAACTGACAAAACCTGGAATACGAAGAGGACTTAGTTGACCCTGGATAATCCTGGGCTTTAAAATCCTATACTGCATTGCTTTTAGTATATACAAGAGAGAAAAAATGAAGGCCCCAAAAAGAGGTGAGAAGAATGCTTTGCTGTATGGAATACAAGACACCTCTGCAGGCTAAGTCTGGCCTCTTTTCGTACCCCTTGGCAACTGTACGATGATTTTTTGGCTGAAGGGAAACAGGCACGTATCTCCCTGACAATGGGCTCTTCTGGGCATGTGCTGGCAAATGAACTTCACATTTCAAAAGAGTCTGGGCATGGGATTTTATTCTGATTTTTTCCAGAAATTGTATCTTGAACTTGAAAAGCCTTCCAGAGGAAAATGGCACACATGCAAAAAGATCTGCGTTTGAAGAAATGACATCTTTCAAAAGAAAAGGAAATATTTCTCAAAAATTTCTCAGTGAGCCCATATCCCTGTGTCCCACAGGGAAGTACAATACATGTTTTGGCTGGATTGATTAAAACCACTGGGATTTAAATCTCATGTTTGAAAGATGAATAGTGGTTGATATTCGCTGATCATTAAACTAAAGCTGGGTGTCGTGGATTTGTTACAGCTTACTGATGTAGGAGGTGGGAGACAAACATAATCTTTTCCTCATTCTGACAATAATCTGTGAGACCACAAACATGAAGTTAAGAAAAACAGTAAAACTCTGAAAAGTGAGACACAGAGAGGTTCTGTGTAAACAAAACTTGTGCTGCAGACTGCACATAAGACTTCTGGTGGTAGATGAACACTGATTTTTGGGTTTTGGCATGTTTATTTTGTTATATATGTAGCTTAATTTTATGCTTACCAAGATTCTGGTGGGATAATTGATTTACGTTCTGAAAAGACCCAAGATAGAAGTATTTTTCTAAATTTATAGTTCTGCTTCTTACAAACTCATGTTTACTGCATTGAGAAAGAAAGGGGCAAACAACTCTTACAGACACATAAAATCATGTAAACTGGGTAATAAGGGTTACTTTTATGACAGTTTAATTAATTTTTTATTTTACCATAATGACTAAAACATTGCATCCTAACAGATGGTTGTGAAAACAGCAAGCATTCACTGTCAATTCTCCTTTCTATAGCAACGTGTGGCTGTATTATCCATCTTGGAAAAATGAATTATGGTTCCACTTTTTGGCATAAGAGAATCTGCACCAGAGTTCTGAGGTGTGAGTTAACCCCTAAGACAATTGCTTTACTGAATGAACCAAGCCATTGCAGCTTTTTGAGATGTACTTGTATTTAATGCCTGATCTATGTATTTGTGGATGGGTGGATGTCATAAAGTAGACCTAGCAATGCTTCAAATTTGTCCTATGAATGCCACAAACCACTAACTCCAAAGCTTTGAAAATTAAATTTCAATGTCTGAGATAAATTTACATCTGGAATATACCTATTCTATGTGATCATTAAGCACAGGTGTATGAAGAGCAGCATTTGCCTTGACTGCCAAGAATTTTATGTCACAGAGTTTTGAGTTACCATAATTCACTTCTGTTTTACTTCAGCAACTTCACAGACAACCATACAATGATACAGTAAGACAACTGTACACACAAGGTTCAAAATATTAAGACTGTGTGTAGAATTTGGGACCTCAGGGAAATGATTCAGGCATCCTTTTGAAAAAAAAATGACATTTTGCATACAAATATCCTACTGCTGTTCCTTCTTTTCTAAAAAAAAGTTAAAACAGTAACACTGGTTCTCCATTAGTTACCATTTTCTTAAAGACCTTATAATTATTAGCAATAATTGGTCTGGCATCTATCACCATTCACATGTAGAGTGAATATCCAATATTATCACCTGTACAATAGGACTTCTGTGGTCTAAGGGAGCCCCATATAAAAGGGATCTCAAAACTGCAGGAAAAGGATGAAAAACATGATAACCTACGAGCAAAGGAGTGACTCTGGAAGATCTTTGCTTTTCTTGGGCTTTAGATGTGTCAAACCAACCTGCTCTGCAGTAGTAACCCCACAAGAGCTGATATGGATGTTCCCATGGTCTTAGAGCCATGTCACCACTGATTAGAAAAGTCTCTATTGAAATTTTTGCAATTGAGATATCAGTGTGGTCTTCATGACATGCTTACTCTACAAACCCTTGCTTAATTAATAATTTTCTATAGAAAATACAGACAAATTAAAGGGTAGGTTTCTAGGCCCCGAGGCTGTAAAAAAAATCAAACAAAAAAGGCCTAAAAGCAACACACCAAATGTATTCTGAGGACTGTTTAATTGTCACACTTTCAAAATTGGCCTGGTTTTAAACATCACCTGAGTCTTCTGCTACTGCTAATTTGCCATTTACTTTAGACTCACCAGGATTTTACCATCAAAATGTTAATAACACTCAGCTATGTGGGAATAATCACAAAAACGAACTCTGTTGAAAGAAGCCAAATGTCTACACATTTCCTCTGTAGCAACTGCCTCTGAATGTTTTTCCTCTTTCAAGGGAAGCTTACACCAGCCTTCCTAGCTAGAGTTAGGTGCTGTGCACACCCCCTCAATAAACATTTTTAAAAACACATAGAATAACATGACATTTTTATACAGAAATAGGACTCACAGAGTACTACACAGTGTAAGACAAACACCCCAGAAAACAGCTTTCTATGGAAACAAAATAACCTTCCACTTTTATCTTCTTTTTTTGTACTTTTGTTATTTTGTTTTGTTCTTCTGTTTTTGTTTTGTACTTGTGGTTCTTTTGAAAAGAAAAAGACTGAAATACATGCAATTAACATTCAAAGCTAGGCAAAGTCTCTAACTTACAAAAATGAAAACTATTTGCAGTTAAAAGTTCTTTTTTTTGAATCACACACTAAAGATGAACTAAAGTAAGTATTAAATATTGGTTTCACATACTGAAAAATACTTTGCAATTAAACTATTCAAAATATCTGGCTCAGAGCTATTTTTTCTATCCACACAGTTGCTATAAATAATTAATTCTTTGTCTTGTTTCTTAATTTGCTGTGGAGTACAGGCTTCTAAAAAAAACCCCAAGTAGATAATGGAAAGGAAAACTTGTACTTTCAGTTGCAGTACCAAATAAGTGCAAATGAAAAAGAAAGATGAGCAGTGGAAATCAATTAAATTAATAAAAAAACCCCACAAACGCCAAAATATAAATATTAGCTGAACTTAAACCAGAAAAAAGGTATACTGGTCTATATTGGACTGATGATTACCTACTATAAATTAGCCTCTGTGACTAAAAATTCCTAAACCTTGTTTTGGTTTGAAACGTTACTCTATAGCTCTTAAGATAATTTTATGTATTATGCTCACAAAGTATCTCTGCAGGTTTTTCTTGAAGATCAAGGTCCAGCTACAATCATTCCTCTTTTCATCTTTGGCTGCCAGAAGCACTTGAAATTATCTGATGTCTGGATAGGTACAGGTGGTATTTTGCAGGCGGATTCAACCCAGAGCTGGCCAGCTGCAGCCTCCCCAAAATCAGAAGCTACCTCATTATGGTTATCTACATTCTTTACTCATGTAACCAAATCTTCTTAAGATGCAGGGTGAAATAACTTGAACTCAGTACCATCCTAACACAAGTGTGTGGGTTTTCAGCAAACTGCATCCAGCCACTTCGGGGCATGGGCAGGAGTTCAGCTTTGCCTGAAGATGCCACCCCAGAGATGCAGCAGCCAAGCCTCCTGCAGAGGCCTCACCTACCTCCCTGGAAACTGGCATCACACAGGAGCTTCAGGATGGCAAAACTTTGTTCTTGTCTCTACCAAAATATAAGCATTCAATTTCTCTACTAGCAGTCTCAGTCCAACAAAGCAGAAAATGGCAATGCAGTGTGGTCTGATGCCTGACTAAAACTACTGTCCCTCTAGGTTATGTTTCTGTCAAAATCTAATTATACAAATAACTGAGATTGTTTCTCCTTCAGGATGCTGTAACTGCAGTGGTTTAATGTCAGTAATCAGATGTTATGTTCTACACTTTGCATTAGTTGTTTAAACAATTAAGGCCATTATGAGCCACTCTCCATTCCTCAAAACCAAATACATGTTGGACGTCATGGCATATGATTTGTATGTGCATATTTGGATACAAATGCATTCAGCCACTTCGTGAGGTTGGCTCAAAAACTTGAGGGAACAGGTTGGAATATGCAGAATAAAATCTGGAGGGTGAAAACAATACAAATGAGGCTAGGCACCCACAAAGAAGTCTGGTGAGGAACTGGTGGCCCTCACTGAAGCTAAATGAGTCACAGACATGGCATCCAAAATGTCATACCTGACAAACCAGCCTAGCATCAAGAATTTCCCTAAACCATGTCCATTCTTTGCTCGCCTCCTGAACAACTGTATCAAGTAAGCCACTTGTGGTAGCCACATTTTCTTCTCCCTGTCAAACCAGACCAAGTGGCAGCATATTCTGGTCCTCAGTCACGGATGGGCAGTGACTGGTCACACTCACACCCCCAACAGCTTGCTTTCATAGCCACAGTGTAAATATTCCTCAATAACCCTGCTTTCCGGAAGTGCTTCATCAGGAATTAAATTCCCCTTGAAAATGTTTTTGTTTGGAATAAATGGCTTTCAATTTGGTCACTAAAACCTGGTTTGCCTTTTTTCCCCCCCACTGGCACATTCCAGTGGACTACAGAGTAGAGAAGCAGATTCAGGACAGTGGGGGCAGACTTTATATCCACTGGGCATGACAAATTACTCCCATTTGCAACAACAGCTACACACAGAAGCGAGAACTGCAGAGAACCTTTGCATCCACTCTCCCAAGTGAAGTTGCTTGTTGCCTTCTACATACTGGAGTAAATGGATACTCTGTCCTAACCCAAGACAGGAAACTGAAGGGTTTGTTATGAAGAAAATAAACATCCTGATCATAGTTTTGTTAGAAACGCTGTACAGTTTTCTGCTCAGCACCACATTTTCTAGGGCCATGTACCACACTGCTCACCACCATGTTGGTACAGGGCTGCAAAGTCTATAGAGTTCTGTTGCACTTGGAGATGTGAGCCAGCATTTCTCCTCCCTGGGGTGGCCTGCTGCAATGCCATCATCTCAAGTGCCAGGACAGCTGATTGGTTTAGTAGACAAAGCTGCATAATCATCTGAGCAGAAACAATGAACTATGTTCAAGACACCCTTAAGCCTGAATGAGAGAAGGGAATATACAAGATTCAAACAATGCAGAAATCAGGCAGATTTTAGAACAATGCCTGACATATATAAAAATCAAAATGAACTTCTTTCACTAGGTTAATAAGCAAATTATGATTATCATAATCACTATTTATGTACTATTACAATTTCTTACTTTCAAGGAAGGTGAAGCTAGAAATTATCTATGATCTCAAAAATTAATACCTTGAAAACATGGACTTGTCGAAGCGTCCTTATGTGAAGATTTCTGTATTACCAAGTCCTGCACTGCCTAGAGCACAGTATCCCAAACAATTTGCATAGCCATTCTTAACTAAGCAATTATTTGCAATACTTGGCAATACCTTGCTAACACCACTAGAGAGAACAGCAGCAATTGCCACAATCCCCCACCTTTGGGAGGACATACCCTATATTCATACACATCCCCTCTAGGTTAGTGTTCATGAAGAGCTGCTTCAGCTTGTGGCCAGGAGGAAACAGAGAGCATCTGGCTGAGCAATGTCCCTTTGCTGTGTGCCCCAAAGGTGCCAAACCTGCACTAACCGTGCGGGGCTGCTCTGCAGCATGTTGACATACAGCCCGATGAGCACATGTTCATCAGCCAGCCTGTCTGCAACATCGAGGCTGTACTGTAACCTGCAACAGGGGCAGGGGAGAGGATGGGATCCAGACAGACACAGAGATAAACAGAGAAAGCAGGAGCAAGTAAGACTGTGAAATGGGAATTTAAGAATGAATACTTCGGTGATCATAGAAAAAAAACAACAAAACAAACCAGAACAACATGCCAAGTGCAGAAATTATTTTGTTATTATTGTAACTTATATGTTTAGTATTTAGTGATTTGGGATGGTAACATCCCACTTGATGACAGAGCCACCTCAGAAATCAGTGAGATGCCAGACTGGGCCAGGGACTGGAGCTCTGGAGCTGTCCAATACCATGTATTACAGAATACAGCAAACCGTGAGGTCAGCATTATTTGTTTTAATATATTATGTATTGCATAGAAACATTAATGTAAGTATCTAACACACATGACTGACACACTGAATTCACAAGCTGGATTTGCTTGGAAGCGTCTGATCAAGACCTTATGCATCCAGGTGTACATAAATATATTTAAACATGCCCTACTTAGCTCTCTGGGTTAATTGCTTATCACAATTTTCTCAGGAAAGATATTTATAGAATACATTAAAAATGGGAGGAATAGAGGAAAAGGTTTTGGTTTAGCTGTGTTAGTGCAAGTTAGGAACATACTCTGTCTTTAACTTACCCTTTGCCTTTCAAGAAAGCTGGAGCAGCCCTAGCCAGAAGCTTGCTCTGCTCTACTTCAGTATTCGTGGAAGGAGAGCTAGTTAATAAGACAGGAAAACTAAGAAGAGGGTAAAGTGATGTCTGAAATTCATTACAGAACAGAGTTTGGAGAACCTCAGTCAGGTGTCCTGGACTGAGTGAAAATAACAATAGAAGTTCTAGAGAAATTCTAGGAAACTTCAGGAAATTAAAAAATCAGGAGTTACGAATTTTCCCTCCTGTTCTCCAGAAGCAAACTACTAAAGCCTTCACTACAGAAATGACAAACAAAATGTGCTTCTCTCCCAAATACAGAGATGAAGGCTCATGTATTCTCCAGATGGAGTCCGAGATAAACACGATCTCAAATGCTGCTTTCAAGCTGGGAAAGCTTCACCGTAACAGCTAAATTGCTTTTTTTCACATTAACAGTAAGATGGTTTCAATAATCTATGGAAAGGCATTTATTTAGATGCAGTGATGTGATACAGCAGTTTAATTTTCAGAACTGTTCTTCTGTTGATTTAAAATAATATATATTTTGTCAAATACGCTTTTTTCCTAATTACAGTATTTAATGGATTGCAGTAACTGCATCTTTCCTAACACTTAAATATCCACGTTAACAAGCTAACACTGGCTAAAACTGGGAGAGATTGAAAATGTTGATTTGTTTTCCATGCTGCAGTGGTTTTTTTGGTGTAAGAAAAAACAAAGCAAAACAAAATTATATTTTACTTTCTTATTTTTAAAAATTATTCACTTTTTAAAAAAAATTGGCACCTCCTGAGTGCATCCAGGCGTGTAAGGGTCTGTGTTTGTGTGTTTGTGTAAGCAGATGATGTTGCACAAATTTGGGGCATGATAAACTTTCAAAACCTTTAATATTAAGACAAAGAAGGGATTCAGTGAGATGAGATGTATGTCATTCCCCTCCTTTTGGGAGGGCAAGGTTGGCAGTGGGATTCTGGAAAGTATGGGACCAAAGATTGCCCTAAGAACTCAAGCCTATTGATTTATAATAAATCTGGAAGATAGCTGAATGAAATGCTGTACTGTACAGGAAGAAAAAACCACTTGTTTCACATTTCTCTGCCCATCAGCATGCTACTTTTGTATTGTGCTTCCACTGGGGCAATATCCATGCAGATAAACATGCTCCAGACCAACAAGAAGGATGCCCTCTCCACACATTTTTTCCCCCAGTTGCAGAAGGAAAATGCATTCAAGGGGTATAGGGTGTGCCATTTCAGCCAAAAATACACCTTTTGGTTCTTAAAGGACAGATAAATTTGTTGTCACAGGGGGAGACCAAAGACCCCAAGGTAGATTTTGTGCCTTGCTTTCTAACAGGGAGGTGTGATGCCTCCTCCAGCAACCACAAGCTCTCCTCTCCTACACTCCTGAAGCCACACAGTTAGGGTGGCGAGACAGGCAAGCATTACTCATTGAGCAACTGTTATCATGTCTATCCATGGCCCTTTCCTTTTTAGTTATTAGGCTAACTTTAATCTTTCAACCTCTTCTCATGAGTTTTATTTTCTCCTTTGTTGTCTCCTCTGGACTCCAGATATGCTGGTTAGCATATCTACCCCTGTGCTGTTGCCCTAAACTGGATGCAAACCTCCAGGCAGATGTATCCTTCTTCAGGGAATGAGTTTTAATGGCTTTCCAGATGATGTTCCAGGGTCAAATGCAATCTAACAATTGTATTGCTAACTTCAATTAGTTTGTGGTTCACTGCAATTGCTAGGTCCTTTGTTAAAATATTTCTATCCATCCAATTATGCTCCATCTTTTATTTGACTATTAGCTTCCTTGCTACAGCACTTTTCACTTATAATTACTGAATTTACTGTAATTGATTTCAGATCATTTGGACATCAATTACTACCATTGCAACTGAACTAATTTTTTTATTTAGAAACTGCTCTCCAAGCACTCCTTCCCGTAACTATTTCAACCTTTGTACCACTTACAAATTGGATATATTCACTCTATTGCTTCCATTAAGTCATTACAAGAAATAGTGCATAGTGTGTGAATTAGAGTATGCTTCAAGAATCCCAGCAGATGTCCTTCTCCTACAGCGACAGCAAACTTTTGAAAATGTGATTACTCATTTTCAATGTTGCTCTTTTACTAATTTCCCTATGTCCATATTTTTTTTGGGTACTTCTGTGTCATCTGGGACTATGACAAAAGTCCTTTTAAGGTCAACCTGTATTGTATCTGCTGATTCTTTTTTTACCCACTGGACCAGTTATCCTGTCAATGAAATCAATTAGTTTGGTTTGATAGAGTCTGTTCTTTACAAATCCATGGTGGTTATTTTTTGTTTATTATCCTCCAGGTGCTTACTAATTCTTTCATAACTTCAGTACCTTTGGATACCAAGGTTAGGCTGTCTCTTGTATAATGCCTTTTATCTTTGTCCCTGATTTTGCCTTCAACTGTCCTTCATTTGGAAGAGCTGACATTTGTCCTTCTTGTTCTTCCATTTCTTCCTACATCCTCCACATATTCCCCAAAATACAACCAATATTTCAGAGATTGCTTTGGCTACAGCGAGTATTCAACTGGAACAGATATTTTAAAGATGTATTTCTGCTAAAATTGAACATTTTGTAAGATGCCAAAAAATGCTTCTCCGTCCAAATTAAGAGACAAACCTTCCAACTATGAGCAGACATCTATAAAGATGTAGACCTAACAATATTGGTGTAAATGTTATGCCCTCATTAGTGCCTACTTGGCTACTAAATAATCAAACATATAAACCTTCCCCTTAGCCAGGTAGAATACTGCTGATGAAATAAGGATTCTCATCTTGTGCAGAAAACAACACACAAAGGTGACATGCAGCTGAAGTCTACCATGCTCCTTAGAGATAGAAGCATAGAGAACAGCAGCAACCAGTATGCTTTGCTACAAGCTAGTTGTTGTCTATAAATCTGGCCTAATCTCTTGTTATGCCCATGTAGAATATCCAATTCTTTTAACTTTTACGTGGAGCTCCAAAAAGGCACCAGCCATTGTGACTCAGCATTAAATAAGACTCAACTTCTCCTTGGCTATGAGTATCTGATATCATAGTGCACTCTTTCTATCTATCACACAATTGCCAAGTCATTTCAAGTTCACCAGAATGTGCTGCATCACACCATTTATTCCAGTTTATTACTCCTTTAGAAGAACTAAATGCATTAGCTGTGAAGGGGGGAGCTGAGAAAAATGCAAGAAAAAACATTCTGTTTCATCTTATCCTACCTAAGCTCAATAATTCAATAGCTTAAAGGAAACATTTATTAAGAAAGAGCAGGAGATTGTACCCATTACTATGGCAGTTATATACTTTAAGTCAGCACTGACAGACTGCAGCTGGGGTACAAAAGTGTTCAAATAAGGAAGAAAACATTAATTCAGGGTATGGAGTTATTCCTCTTGACTGGACAAAAGTTTCTATAATGCTCAGATTGATTGTTTTGATGTAACATATCCAATTCATTGGGTTTGCAAGGGCATTACCTACTCTGCAGCAACATTCCCTTGTTCTGCTGCCCTCTTGGCAATCGGAAATTGCAAAAACAAAGGAGAGAAAAACCCCTGAATATTAGCTACAGCAAAAAAATTACAGGCCTTGTGGTTTTAATCACATTACCTGTCATCACAGCAAATGACCATGAATTGGTGTTTGGGAGAACATCACAGACCTATTTCTTCTTTTCTAACTTAAGTGCTTTAAAGTTGTTCTTGAGCTGTACAGAGCATAATGTTGATACCAATTTCCACACCGTATACATTTAGATGAAAGGTGCTTGTAATTGTTAAGCCAACCTCCTCATTAAAGCTCTCTTATGGACTTGGTGGCTCAAACTAAGAAAACAAGCATAGAAATTTTAACTGGACTTGGATTCTAAAGCAGCTTGAAGAAATTAAGAAGAATCTAAGGAAAGCCTGAACCCAACTTCCTTTGAGCTTTGGAATAATTGTGTACGCACCCAAAATTTGTGCTTCAGATGCAATTAAACTGCAAACAGCACATAATGTTCAATCTCCTTTCAGCTGTTCCCCTCAATTTATCACTGTATTTAACAATTATCAAAGATCTTTCCTGCAACAAGATTCTCCTTCTTCCCAGTTAATTTCCAGTTTTCACCCATGAATCCAGAAATAAAGACAACAATGTTCTGAACTTATGAGATGCTATCCATTTCCAGCAGCAGAATGAGCTGGTGTGCTCAATTTAGCATTTGCTGCTACAGGGAGAAACTGGTTAGAGTGGCTATATTCTAATGTGAATACAACTAGCTGAAATAAATACCACGGAAATGCTATGAATGACATTCCTGACCAATTCTCCTTCGAATAAACATTTGAATTACATAACTTTATTCAAAGCTATCTGAAACCTCTGGACTAGATTACAACACAAATTAAAGTAACCATAAGTTATCTGCAGTGAAAACACAGCCAGCAGAGCTTTTAGTGTTGATTATGTCCAGCTGGAAATTTTACTCTGAGTTTGTACACTTCTTATTATAATATGAATCATGAAGTATTTAATATAAAATCAGCACTATTGCAAACAGAGCCATCAAACTCTGTTTCTCTGATGCACAAGAGAATGAGCTTCCACTAACAAGGCCTGATTTTCCCAGGGCAATAATAACAGTAAAATCTGAAAGAATGAATGAAGATACTGTTATTAGTCTAACACAGATTGAAGATCTTGGCATTTAGCAGAAAAGTACCTTGGTATCTATAATTCTTACTGAATTATAGTTAATGCTTATGGACTAATTAAAAAAAAAAAAAGGATATTACACTCCACAGTAAAAAAAAAAAAGGGAAACTCTTCTTATGCAATTGCATATTTCTTCTGCACAGAATGAAATAGGATCTTCCTTTGGGTCACTGAGATGTGAGGGAATGCTGGAAAAAGAGTGCAGCAACCAGAGGCATGGGTCCAAATCCAGTGCTCACTATGTAAATGGGAAGTTTTCATTAGCTTTAGCAGGACTTAGATCTGCCTTTCCCGTGGTCATTTTGAAAAGCAAAGCTGAGGGGTTTGGGGAGAGTTATTGGCAAGCGGCACTTACTGCAGAACATAACAGCGAGAGCTGTGGGAGAGGAGGCTGGCTGTGAGACCTGCAGTCATTCCCAGGCTTTTGTGCAAGCCTCTTTCATTCCTTGGTCAAGAACACAACAGGCAAGTTATACACTGATGAAACCATAAAGGTGCAGCTTTTTCAGTTTTCAAAAGTCATGTTTCCAACTTCCACTAGACACATTAATATTAATCCTACGTGAAAGGGTAAAATGAAAGACTTGTGCTGCACAGAAGCAAGAGAAGTTGGCAAAGCCCACAGCCAGCAGGAAGTCTATTCAAAAGACTAATTAGAGCCACAGAAACCCTCTAGCCCATCAGAGCCTTCCTTAAAGAATATTTTGAGTAGTTTGGCAGGATTGCTTATGATTTAGTGCATGAGCTACAGAACTAGTGCTGTTAGTAGGTTAGTGCTCTCATACTGACCGTGAATTGTTGTGAAGCTGATTTACATACAGCTTTATAAGAGAATGCTCATCAGCCACAGGACTGGCTGCATTTATACCCCCAAGTAACCTGAATGATTCAAACAATGAAACCTTGTTAATACCTCAAAAAGAATACACAGAGAGCAGGGTGTTCAGAGCGGGTTTATAACAATAAATCCAATTTATTTAGGAAGAATACTGACTTGAATGTTTGTAGGGTGCTTTTTCTTTACAATAAAATGATGCAAATTAAATTTGTAAGAGGTGAAAATAAAAATACTGAGAATAAGCTATGAAACACTTAAAATCCCGCTACATCAATGAAACAAAAGTTACAAAATGTTTAATGCACAACCAATGTAATTACATTACCGATCAGGGTACAGTTAACTCTAAAATGCAGCAGAACGACTGCTGCATTATGGAAACTTTTAACTGTATAGGAATGTCACACTATCCACTTATAAGGAAGTCTAGGTACAAATGGTTGAGGGGAGTGGTTATTATCACCTGCCCTCAGAGTATTTTCATCAAAGAGTTTTTCCTAGAGGAAAAGGAATTCTAATAGCTCAGGAAGCATGTACGTTTAACCCTGATAGTTACAGGCAGTCAGTTACTAAAGAAGACAAAAGTAAAATCATCAGGTATTTTTTACATGTAAAGAAAAACAAGCAGCACAGTAGACAGTGCTGTGATTATTACTGCTGGTCCTTGGCCTAAGGGGCAGAGTATACTTTTGTTGATCAAGCACAGGGACTTCTTGGCGATAAACAAAAGCATCAGCTATACTCTTAAAGAGCACTGCTCTTACTGACCTCTCCTGGAGAGGCCACAAATACATTATCCTGCCTTACACATAAACATCCATGTATTCCAATAACAGAAAAGAATGTGCATTTGCAGTCTCACTGCATAGGCAGCAGATTTGGCCTTGGGGGCTGCTTTGGGACTGGCTTTCAAAAAGCATCTCGGTCACATCCACTTGCACTAAGATAACTGAGAATTTACACTTTATAGCTTGCGGTAACAAAATTCATAAATCAAAGTAGTAGTAAACCATCTTCACTCTGACTTTGTAGTGCACGCTGCAGGTTTGGTTTTGGTGTTAAAATATGTAGCTGTGCATACCCAGAGATTATATTTAGTTATTTGGGAATGCTGAAGCACTGACAAATACAGCAGGAACCATGCAATGAAATGCACCCAAGGAAAACACACTGCTCATCTTCCCCCAGACAGCAGGAAGTTCTTTTCTTGCCACCTTCTTATCTATGTACATTGGTAGGCTTACACAGATTGGGTCAGACAGCTAGCAAATGCTACACATATTTTGGCTGGGTGAGCCAAAATACTGGGTCAAAATGCACATAGTCAGCTGCAAGCACCTCCTCTTTGGGATCAGTGTTTCTGATGACCCTTCCCTGGTTTGTTTACTGAAGGGTCAGTCACCATATTCCAAGATTATTCCTCTCTTGTGGCTTTAATGAGAATCGGAATGGCTTAACAGGAGTGAGGATGTCTTATTACATCTTGCAAGTAAAAACACATTTTCTCTTTGTTCATACCATACTTTGCAGTATGATGCAGGCACTCCCAGTAGGCAATGGCATGTCCCAGTTCCTATTCCCACAGTGCTGTTCAAAATGGCTTTTCACCAACAGCCCATTTTTGGTCCCTATGAGAGGGTGCCTGGGTTGCATGTGAGCACATTTTAGTGGGTCATAATGTTCAAATGAGAGCTGCAGTTCAGTGCTCTGCTGTGGGGAGCTTGGGGTGCCTTCGCTCTAGCTCTCCACTCAGATGTCTGGATATCAGTCCTAAATAACCAAGGTATTTCTCTGCTCATGTCTCTTAATTTTACTTTCTGAGTGGGTTTTTTCCCTCCCCCATGAGAGAATTGAAAATTGAAACTTCCAACACTATCATATAATTGTTTAATGTAAACAAGGTAAGAACTCACCTTCTGTTTGCAAAGGGACTTCCTGAGGGAACAGAATGGGAGAAGAGTGTGTCATTCATGCTGGTTACAGGTCGGGGAGGCCTAGAAGGCAAAATATCCAGCTGCATTAGTTTTGCACCAAAAAACCTCCATCATCAACAGAATGAGTTTCTTGTTTAAAGTAACATTGCTACTGGCATCTTCTGCTTTATGTAGCAAGAGTTCCAAATTATAGATGGATTATAGATTTTAAGAAGTTGATAAAAAATACACTGATACTTAGGCCTAGAGGGAAATAATGCCTTTGTGTGTGCTTAGGTGAGTTTTAAGCAACCTGCTTGACTTTCTTCCTCAGCTTTGGCAAAACAGCCACTATGCCATTGTTCCTTTCCAGAGGCAGCAGTCCAGGGTGCAGTCCCTGCTTTCAGCCAGCCAGGATGAGCACTGGCAGTCAGTTCTGTGTGGCAGTGTCTCAAAAAATATATGGAGAGCTAAACTGGTTCGAGAGCGACGCTTTTCAACCAGTATATCAAACCCTCAAGTCAAAATTTAGAATAATTATTTAGTTTAAGACGGTCCATTAATAATGGTGTTTTTATTATTACATTCTTTATTTACCACATCTACAAAAAGTGAAACAAGACGGAGTATTTCCTCTGATTTCTTTTACTGTCTACGCTTAAAAATAATCTGTGCATAATTTTCTCCTTCTGCATCCATTAGGGAGAAATTTCCCCTTCTTAACAGACTTCTTATGCAATATTGGGCAAAAGATCTAGACACTCTGGAACAAATGAAATATATGCTATTAAAATCACAGGATATTCAATCAGATATGAGCTGAACCTGAAGCCATATACAATTCAGACTTCAAACTGCCTAGATTTCAATTTGGTTAAAATCCCCTTTAAGCTCTATGGAAGACCCATGTTGCTTTCTGAATTCTGCAGATGTGCAAATCAAAATACAGCAGCCATTTGCAAAATGTTCACTGGGCTCCAGTTGTGCAAGACAACTGGCCATGCAAAGCATTTCCAAGAAAGCCAGCTCTCCAGCTTCTCCAGAAGTGAACTATTACTATATATCTTGTTTTGTAACTTGCTAGAAAACAAGCATAAATATCGTATTTGATAGGGCCAAATTAATTTTTCAGCATGATAATGCCACACTGATTTTAAGAAGTTTAAAACTGTGAACAGAAAGAAATAGCATTTGGCATGTTATTTATTTATCTGAAAATACAACTTTAACCTATCTGAAAATATAACTTTAACCTAACCCTGCGTCTGCAGAACCACATGAAAACCTCCAGTTCTCATCAGTCATGAATTTGAGAAGCAGTCCTTTGTCTTCCATGTACTTATGGAGAAGTGTTTAATACTTTTTTTTTTTGGTAATACAGGGATTATCACATTTTTTCCAAGCTCTTCCTCCACTGAGTGTACTAACGAAGAAAAATACTCACCAAGTATCTCTTTTGCAGGCAGAAAAAAAATGGAAAAGAGATAGTTAATTAAATTGCCAGTTTATTATGTATATGGTCTAAGTAATACATTGGACATACTCCATTCTTATGACCCTGATTCCGCATAAAGCATGAGAGCCTCTATGCATAAAAGGTCATTAATCTGTTTACATAAGCAAAGTTACTCTTAGGTACAAACGTCTATAAACTTCAAGGCTTTGCTAAGATTTTGTAGTAAATATTAGTCTGTCTATTCTTATAATGAGGAAAATTATAGTGAATTGATCTGGAGCTTTCCCAAGGCAAGTTTCTTAAAGGCAGATACCCACTGTCACAGTCCCCAGGTTCCACTTGAATAAGAAATGGATGTTCAAGTACATACAGCTGTGTGATGTGGTAAGACAAGAACAACAGACTTTACAGCAAAACACACGAAAACTCAGCTATTGACCATAAATTATATCTTTCTGAGGTTATTTTTAAACTCCTGAAAGTGAGTGATTAAGCTTTCTGATAAAAGTGAGCTGATGATACTGAATTAACTTTCCTCAAGGAGACAGAAAACACTTCATGCTATTGAAATACGCTCTGTAATAAAAACATGTTATGGCACAACACATACCCCCAGCAATAAACCAAATTAAATAGGAGGAATTTTCCAAAGCGCTCCATGCTGGTCTAACCTGTTAACACTAATGTCAAAAATAATGCTCCCACAGAGTTAAGATGGAAATGAAGTCAGGCCTTGGATTTGAAAAATACCTCCATGATGTACTGGCCATGCCCTTTGTCATCTCTGCAGTCTGGACTTTCTTTTATGTTGCTAATCTCACATACAGAGAGGAAAAATGACCGCTCCATCAGTGGGAGGAGGTTTCTACCATCAGGTTTATGACACGTTATGACACCTTGGTAACTACTTCTCTAGATGAGGCCTTAGTTGTATTTCTTGCTTATTTGAAAATTTAGTGTGGCACCAGTAAAATAAAAAAACAAAACATGCAGTCTTTCTGTTTGCTGCCAGTCAAAGGTGGAAGAACAATCAAAAGGAAAGTCTCTATAGTAATGCAGGGTGCACTTGTCCCCATCTAAGCTAGAAGCTAAGAAAAGGATACTGTTTTCTTGCCAAAATTCTTCCATCTAATACACATATAAACCCCGTTTTGCCTGGATTCCTGCCCAGAGCTGTTTCTCTCAACTTCCATTATGTTTAAAAATAAAAATTGTATCAGCGAGAAGATATTCTCAACGAGGTTCTGTAGCACACCTCTCCCCTCAGTTAATTTGTGTGAATTATGCTGTAGATCATGATACCTCTACAACTTACAGGTTTTTCACTCATGCATCATTATAGCAAATATATACTGCCAAGTTATATTACCATCAATCTATGACTAAAGAAACTGTCATAAAACAGAATAGATGGTGGTTTGTTCTCACATCCCATCACTCGAAATTATGTCTGTATATTTAGGAATAAAGGAAGGTGTTAATTTCACAGCAAAGATTTGGATCAGTTCCTATTTAATTATGGTACCTACCCCTTGCCTTGCCTAAATGCATTTAATCCATTCACAGTAGCCCAGTTTTCACTACCTTTTATAGTCTGACATATCCTCAGGCCTTCAAGATCCCCCAGCCAACAGGGAACAGAGGCTTGCTTCTCTTTCAGTTTCAAGTTCTCTGTCTCTCTCCATTCCCCTTAGGTATGGCCAAAATCTGCCCTGTGAAATTATCACTGCCTTGCCAGCAGGGCCAGGCTTTCACACCACACACAGCAGTGCAGGAGCTCAGCAGATCCAATGCCAGATCATTTCTTCCAAAGAACAACATCCTCCCATTACTCCTCCATAAAGAGGTGACAATTGAATGTGACAGGGACTTGGCACTATGTATGTGTCAGAGGCACCTTGTCTCTGAAGAGCAGAGCACTTTGTTACACCTTGAAGAAGTTCTGTTATAACCACATGAGGAAGACCATCAGCACGATTTATTCTTAAAATATCAGGCAGGTTAGGTGAACTTTCCAGGTGTTGCACAGCCCTCAAAGGCTGGTGTGTGCTTGCCCTTAAAGATACTACACACAAATATTCAGTATGGACAAAAGTAAACATGCGTAATAATTACAGACTAGAATAGTTCCAGCAGTGAGTAACACAGACATGGAGCATGTAAATACAATTTCAATAGCTGCTGCCTGAAATGCTTCAGTCAGGACCCCTTAGAATACAGTTAAGAAAGACATAAAAAGTATACCAGAGTAAGAGAAATACTTCAAAGACAGTATTTTTTTAACATTTTTTTACAAGTCATTTCTTTGTACCTTTCTTCCAACCAATGTCTTGACTTTTTCTTAATTCTGTGAAAAATTTAATGTGTATTCCCCCCCGCCCCCCTTTTTTTTTTTCTCAAGGAGCCAGGAAGCAAAGGTAAGCCAAGTTGATAAATGAGAAAATCTGAGCAGCTGCCACTATGGATGGTGGGCATTCTTTAGGAAAAAAAAATCCTAAGTGATAACTTTCCCACCCTGCACAAACACATTTTCTTTCTGCTTTGGGTTTCTTGACTCCTGCAGAAAAAAAGTAGTGACACACTGCTATACCAAAAAATAATCTTGCTTTCTCAACAGATCAAAACATAAGGATAATACACCCTTTTCAAGTGATTCGGCAGCTCAAGACACACTTTTTATGCTGACTCATACAATTCTTCAGGGCTGGGTGAAGCCACAGCTCCACCAAATACAGTGAGAATTCTGACAACCGTTTTGACAAAACTGGTCTGATTTCACTTTTCTCTGGTGCCTTGTGTCACATACCTGTGACACACTGAAGTTGAGAGTCTCTAGATGACACAACTGATGTTCTCAGCATCAATACATCCCAAAGTGCTGAAACTCCATGAAATTGCATGGACATCTCTTGAGGAGAATGGGGACATATCAACATTGCATCCCACTATTTGATTGTATGTATATATCCCATTGACTTTTCAAATGAAGTCACACCAGAAGAACACTTTCACACTAAATACCCCTGCCAGCAAATTTGCACTTGTGATGCATTGAGCTGGACAGGCCACATCTGCCTCCTGTTTTGTTCAGAATATCTACACTTGGTGCAAGCAACTCCTACAACAAAGCTTACTTTGTCTACAGCACACAGATACTTACACAATATGAGCCAGGTTTAGAGGTTTTTCAGGCTGGTCAGGGAACATTGGGTGCAAAGGTTCACGGCTGGAAGCACAGCTTAAAGACTTGCTAAGCGCATTAGTTAGCTTCTTAGCAGGTGATTTCTGGGAGGAACAAGGAAGGTAGAGGTAATCTGGACAAGTAAGGTGCATACTGTTTCTGCTATAGGACGCACAAAACAACACGAAGCTCTACCAGCTCAGGTACCTATGGACTGACATCCCCCTTGCCCCCCCTCTCCCGCCACCCTGAGAGTCTGGTAAGGTAAAGGGTCCTCCATCTGCAGAAAGATTACTCTTATCTTCAGCATCCTCTAGAGCAGGCTGGGGGGATACATCTACAGGGACAGTTGCCATGGGATTTTTGCAATGCCACCCTCAAGCAGTACTGAACAAAGGACATCACAGTTTTTGTCACCTGGATTGGTGCTGGCTCACCAACTTGGGAGTGCAAGGAGAACCGATCTGTGTATGCCTGGCCATACAGATACACTGTGTGGGACACCATTTCCTCCCTAGATGTGGGCCAGGCACCAGGCTGCTATATTCTTTCCCCTCACTGGTATTTCCCTCCTCACCTCCAGTACCCTGTACTGTTTAGCTCCTCTTCCACCTCCTGTGGCCACTAGGTAATGGGAAATTTGAGACACAGGCATTCCAGGAATTGCCCAACTGTGGCAACAGCATGTCAATAAGAGGCTGACGTACTGTCATTGTCACCAAAAGATGGGGAGGGTCCGTGCAAGAACCATGATTTTCACCCTGAAATCCCATCAGTGGAAAAAAAATCAAATTTTAAAAAAATATATTTTCTGCTTTCTAGTTTCATTTGGAGACTCTTTGCAGTTCAGGAGGAGTAAACTCAACTTCCCTTCTAAGGAAGGGCTCTGAGATCTAGAGTGTCTTTTAGGCTGTGTGAGAGATTCTCAGGGAATCCAAATCAGCTCTCTGTGATTCAGCTTCTCAGTCAGTAAAAGAGGGATAATGATCCTTGCACTGTCTCCTCTCCCCAAAATACAGCTCTACATGCTGAAATTTAAAAATCTTTCTGGAACTTGGCAGAAAGGGTATTGTATTTGTGCATACACATCCTGCATTGACTTATGATTGTCATCAAGTCAGTAATGAAATATTTCTATTACAGAAATCCAACCTAAATATGTCAAGTTCAGACTCATTATAAATGCGATTTCACTCTGAATTGAGCACGGTTGATTTACACTGCACCCATGAACACTTCCAATCTGCATGTGGAGCTCAACACTGATGCATTATGGAGAATACTAACCAGATTTGAACAAATGGTAATGAATACTACAGAAAGGCAATTTCTAACTTTAAGCAAAACATTTGTTTCTGGCAAGGAAACATTTGAAAGCACCAGGCATGTGGTCATGTTTTTATCTTCTACTGAGCAGAAATCATAAGTTTTCCAGTTACTTCCTACCTATAATTACAGCTCCCTGGATACAGCAAAAAATGGATTTTATAGCACAAATTGCTGTTAGGAATGGAACCAGAGCTACAAAGTGGGCACTCTCCTATTCAGATAGTAAGCTCCAGCCATTTGTGTCTATGCAACAAGCAGCAATTAGGACCCACAAAAACAATTACAGACCCAGGTCTGCTGGGATACGGTGCAGGGCTGTATGACTGGAATACAGAACAAACCACGTCAAATTTAACCCTCGCCTGTTCCATCAACAGAAAACCACATATCTCAAAAGTATTAAGCTTCAGAACTTTGTTAAAATATACACACAAAGTACTGTACAAATGGGTGCTGCTGCTATATGCATAATTTTCCCTTTTTTTTTTTTTTAACAATATACTTTTGAGATACTTGAGATTAATTAGGCATTTTCTGCTGGTCTCTGGATTTGAACCCTGAAGGATTTTGATGCTCTGTGACCAGAGTTCTGGTCACAGAGGGGTTCTGCTGGGGCTTTGCTCCAGTCCATGGAGAGCTGAGTCCCCAGGTCTGATGCCCTTCAGAGAAGGTTAAGGTTCCAGCAGCTGTTGATACTTCTCTTTCAGCTTAGAAAAAACACCGCATTATTTTGATTAACAACAAAAAGACTAAAGAGAGTTTTTCTCTAAACACTACTGTGGATCTAAGCCTGCGACCACACTCAAATCTACAGTGCCAGGATCGTCCCAAATGCTACGCATATGCTGCAGCCACTCAACTGAAAATATTGATGAATGAGCATTAAGTATTCATCATTTCATTTACATGTAGCCAAATAGAGCAAGCCAATGAGGATTTTACCGTGAGTCCCGTGGGAACGGGAGAAGCTGCCATGAGCCTGGTGCCCTGCTGCCAGCCCCTCCTGCGCTGCCCTCACCGCGGCACACACCGTCACAGGTGCCCCAGATCCTCACCCAGAAAACACCATCCCCACCTCCACGCTCTCCCGATGACTCCAAAGGCTGGAGCCTCCCAGACAGGGTCACTTATCCAAAGTGGCAGCCTGGGTCCCGGCTCCCCTGAGCCAGACAGCTCCCAGAGCTGTGGCTGGGGGCTTCTCCGATGGCTGGAGGGCAAAGCAGTCTGCAGCGAGGCACAAGCCTTTCCTTACCCATGACGTGTACTCTTTCATTTGGTGCTGGTTGCTGTGGGAACCGCTGGCATGGCCCCTCCAGAAGCAGTCCTGACAGAGCTGGTAATTGTGACACTGCTGGCAGCGGTAGCGAAACCCCATCATGCTCTCGCTGTGGCAGTAGGAACACTCGACGGGGTGGAAGACTGTGCGGGAGAAAGAACTGCTGAGCCATAAACCAAAACAAAGAAACACCCAGCAAAAGTTTATGGACAAAGCCCCAAACTGAAGGGTGTACCTTTCTTTTTTTAAAGCAATCTGCAGCACTGGATGCTGCTGACAGCTCTGACCCATAAGAATACAGCAACCTGTGCTGAGCCATGGGCAACACTTCCTACACTGGGCGTCAAACCCTTCTTCACTTTTGAGCTGATGTCTGCACCTCCAGCTCGCAACAGCAAAATCATGTTCAGTGTGTAACAGAATATACGATAGAGTCCAGAGGACAGCCATGAAGGTGAGGGCTAGAGTACCTCTCCTATGAAGACAGGCTGAGAGAGTTGTTCAGCATGAAGAAAAGAAAGCTCCAAGGAGACCTTAGAGCAGCCTTCCAGTACCTAAACCGGCTACAACAGAGCTGGAGAAGGACTTTTGACAAGGGCATGCAATGACAGGACTAGGGGGAATGGCTTTAAATTGAATGACACTAGATTTAGATCAGATGTTTGAAAGAAACTCTTCATTGTGAGGGTGGTGAAGCTCTGGAACGGGTTGCCCAGAGAAGTTGTGGGTGCCCCATCCCTGGAACTGTTCAAGGCCAGGTTGGATGGGGCATTGAGCAGCCTGGTCCAGTGGAAGGTGCTCCTGCCCGTGGCAGGGGAGTTGGAACTGGATGATCTTTGAGCTCCCTTCCAACCCAAACTATTCTAAGATAGAGGAAATTTGTATGTGGGAAAATCCACTGCAGCTCCACTATTTGGAGAAGCTGAATGTTTCACTGTGCTGTAAGGAGCCAAAGTGATGCACCTTGGAGGAAATGTAAACTCAGTTGTACAACTATGGAAAGCACAACCATGTACTTAGGCATGTTACTGTCTCTTAATTACTGCTGTCTCATCTGTACTAGTGTCATTTAGATACCTACATATGGAGCTGAACACTTGGCTTTGGAAGCTCAGATTTGGAACACTGGCCATTGAAGGGACCTGGGTGATCCTTTTCTCTGTTCAGAAGCAGACAGTGACAAGGATGCAAGTTACTGAGGACACTAACACACCAAATGAGATATTCTGAAGGACCTTCCTGGCAATAGTGCTATTTCTGTTCCCCTCTCCTTGCTACAGCGTGTACCCAAATTACCACGGGGTACTGAACATCCCCTTGTTCCCAGGCACCTTCTGCCTTTCTGTCATAAGGTTCAGTCTGGGAGAATTCGGATCAGTGCTGAACATGTCTGGGTTTTAATTCCTTGACAGAATTTTGCAGCAGGAAAGGTTAGTGCTCTAGGCTAGGAAACACTTTGAAGCTGGTGAGGGACAGGGTTGGATGACAAGAGCTTGAGGAAGGTGGGATAGATAGGTTGCTCTGTAGCCAAAAAGGACTTGGGAACATCACCTTAACCACCTTCATGCCTGTGAGTGGAAGAGGGATTTATTTAGTACCAGAACACATAAAACTTTTCCTCCTTGTCCTTTTATCATCAAAAATGGATGCATATCTCCCCTTGCACTAGTCCCATTTTCTTGTTGGAAATACAGTATAAATACTTTTAATGCCTAACAGGATGAATATGTATGATCTTCCTTTTCTCCCACACCAATTTTTGAGTCCCAGAGCTTCAGCTATGCTTGAAGTAAACCTTCAAGGGAGCAACAATACAGAAATATTTATCAAGACCCTTACACAACAACCTATGAGGCAAAATATTTGACTAGAAAATAGTTGAAAAAATCTATTAGTCTTGTTAAATTAATAAATTTTTTTTGCATAAACTTCCTCCCTTTTAAAACCTTCTTTTTTTTTCCTAAACTTAAAATGTTGGAACAATGCCTGTCAGAATCACTGCCTCCTGATGGCCATGAGCAAGAAATGCTACAATACATGCAGATAAATAACACAGTGAAAAGGCATTTCTTGTCTGATGATTCTTTTTCTATTTAGTATTGGCAGTATTGGTCCTTCTGGACAGTGGAAACCATCTGCATTGGAGATAGGGAACTTCTCCAGAACTTTGCATGGATGAGAAGCACAAGCTTTCCAGTTCTGCCTCTGCACTTTCAGTGTGGCAGGACCTTCTACAGAAACAGTATATGAAGGGTTTGGCTGGAGGACTACATCAGTGATTCTGTGAACCTTCCCCCACCTACTCAAGAAGTTGGAAGGCTGAGGAAAATGATACTGTCCAGGGATATGCAACATGCACTGTGCAATAGTCAAATGAGTTGATCTCCCTTCCTGTCTTAAAATCTGTGATCTACTCATTCTGGGAGAAGACAACCCTGGAAGAGAAAAAGGCATCTGACAGTTAAATCCTCCTCTTACACATAAGCAAAGGATAAGGATGGATCTGGAACTTCCTTTTCAGAGGATATGGTCTGGCAGTGTAGACTTAGGAGGAGATCCTTCATAAGGAACTCCTGGCTGGTGTTTTGCACTGCACTGGACATCTCCTGCCAAGAATACTGCACGAACAGAAACTGCCAAGCTGTTCCTTGTCTGCTGCCATATGTCACAGCTAAGGAAAGCTGCGGTCATGAGAGTTTACCAAAAAGAAGTGTGCAAATGGATCAAGTCCTATCGCTCTTTGCTCATCTGGGGCATAGAATAACTCGATCAAGTTAATTTCCTGAGCGTAGCAAAATTTAAGCCATGTTCTGGCTGAATGACCAAGAGGCTTCTTCAAATTTTTTTACCAGTCACAGTAAAAATAGTACATGGAGTCAATGAACCCAGTACTGTACCTTCTATAAAACCAGCTACAGAGTGTGAAGATCATCACACCAAAGTTTATTCTTGTAACTGTGTTTTGGCAGCATCTCTTTCACTTACCATTTTCAACATTTGCCAGTCGATGCAGAAGTGGTAACCACACTAGACACTGTGGCGGGGGATCAGACATGAGAGTATCCAAGAAAGTGTTTAATGTGACTTTTTTCTGCTCAAACAAGCAAACAAACATGCACAAAAAATCAGTAATTAGACATTTCAAAATTATTTTATCTTGTCGTTACAGAAACACTTGGGAACAAGTTTCAAACACTGTTTGTCTGCAGCCCTGATTTACTAAAAAGAACAAGTGATACTAGCAAAGCTTTTCCAGACTATTCTTAGTGGGTAGACTGATACAACTGATGACTAGCAGTCATTCTCACAAAGCTGGGTTGGAGACACTTAGCTCCCACTCACTTCCAGACTCTCTTCTAGAGTCACTGCCTGAAGATGCTTTGAGATTAAGGGTGGCATTCAACTCTGCATGTTCTCATGTGTTTTGAGTATCGTGTAGCAAGTACAAGTGCTTGTAGGGTATCACTGTGTAAGACCAATTTTCAAATGAAAAATCACTGCTGATGGTACTCCAAAAAAAAAAATACTGGCAAGCGAGTGCAAATTCAAAAGAAATATAGGGTAAGGAGAGACCAGCACAAGCAATTTTTTACTATAATTTAAGAAACTATGCTTGTCTGAGGAGCAATGGGAACTAGTTATGGGTGAGCTCTGATTATGGGATGTCATGTTTGCATACATTCAGGGACCGCAACTGTTCCTAAACTCTCCACACCTTTAAGCACTAGGAGATCTATGCCCCTTTAAATTCTGAAGATATTTAAACTCTAAGATATCTCTGTTGATTTAAAAAATGCAATCTAGGGCCTTAAGTTTCTTAGCTGTCTTGAAAAAGTAATCACAAATCCTAGTTCATTTGTTTTTTCAATCAGCAACTGAGCCTTCCTTAAATAAAATTTAAGATGCAAAAAGATCGAGCCCTGTTGAGAATATATGCAGATATATTTTACAGACATACATATTTAAGTAGTATCCCCATATCCAAAGGGATGGCTAAATTTTCATATCTGATTGCATAAGATGCTGCTTTAACTTGCTAAAGAACTGTGCTTACCCCATGAGGAAGCAAAGCAGCAGTTATGCAGTGACATGTATCATCTCCATGTGTTGTGGAATTCTTTTAAGAGCTGAGATTTCAGACGGAGTGTCTGTGGTCCATTTATACACAATTACCAGCAGATGTAAATAAAATCATTATTTCTCTTATACAATGAGTGATCAATTGAAAACATCTCACTTTGTAACAGTCTCAGGGATGAAATACTGCAAGATATTTGGAAAGATATAAAGATGTTTGTTTGTCCCTAGGAGAAACTACCTCAGACTACTGTGAAAATGGTCTTGATTCTTTAATGAACAAAAATAGTCAGAATATGAGTTCTAAATCTCACTGGAACACTACCTTTCCCCACAATACCTGCAGTGTGAAAGTCCAGTCAAACATCACCACCTGCCTGTTGTATGAATTATCTCCCCAGCCATGGAGAGTGGATAACCACTTCCCAAATAGGCATCCTATGCTATAAGCATCAGATCACAGAAAAGGATCTTTCCGTTGGAGATCTGCTGTGGATGCTTGGCATGGCTTTTCTGACCAATGCTGCCAGCAAATGTCTTGGTTGTCTGCAGCAGAACTGAGAACACAGGAGGAAAAAAGATGGAATGAAGTATAAGAAAAGAAGGGACCTCCAGTGCCCCATACTGCAGAGTTCAGTCGCTTTAGGTCTTCCCTCTGCTCTTGAAGGGATACACACAACCAGTCTGACAAGCAAACAGGTGAGGAGACAAGAACAGCTCTTCCACAATGCAGCAGGCTTTTGAATGCAGCTATAAGTTTAAAACACGATTGAAACCAAATAATGCAACTTAGCTCAATGACAGCTTTATGGCCAAACTGCTCTGGTGATCAGTGGTTTTATGGATTAGAGAAAGCAGTGTCCCTTAAAAGGACACTGTCAGAGCAATTTCCATACATTTTCCTCCTGCAATTTTCTTTCAGCTGCTGGGAAAGTTGAAACTGAAAGCCGTTTTCTAAATATACGCTACACACAGATGGAGTCTAGGTTTGTGGAATAACACTTAGACAAGTGTTAAGAAAATGAAGTTAGTGTCTATCTTTTTAATCCGGGATAAAAAAAGAGTTTTTTAAAAAGTGGTTTTTACAATAATAACAACATTGTTAAATCCAAATACAATAAAACATCCCATCAATCCTATCTATGGGGGAAACTGGTGGTAATAAAACTCCTTTCTGAGCCACAGATTTGTACTGTGAAACATTAAGTCAGTTGCTCTGGCATTTCTGTTCCATAAATTTGCTGATGAGGAAAGACAGTTGTTTCTACTTTGAATAGCCATTCAATATAGCAGTGGTTCACAGGCAGGAGAAAGTACATGGTTTGATCAAGTAAACCATACAATGGGAAATAATAAAACATTCCTGCAATAGGAAATATCCTTTCATACGTAAACTGAAATGTATTTGACACTATGAGCAGAAGATCATTCCCAGAATTTTTTCTTTCCCTAGAACTGAAGACTCTATATATATCAGGAGGTTGAAATGCTGGTAAGCAAAAGTGATCCACAGTGAGAACAACAAGAGCGAGTGCCAAACTTATTCCAAGGTATTAACTTTGGATAACACCATGCCAATATGAGAGAGTGAAAGAACTGTGTGACTAAGACTGTAAATATCATTTATCATGGTGTCATGGAGATCTGGTCTTTTGAATCTCATTTCAAAACTCTGGTTCATCCCTAGTGAGGATGTAATGAGAACTACATAAAGTCAATTTAAGTGAAGTACTAGACTAGATTTACAAGAGTACTTGGCTGCCTCCAGATGCAAATAGCAGATTTGTAAACCTGTTGTGTACCTACATCAGTCAGAGACTTAACTCTTGTTAGCTCTAAGTAGAGTTTGTGAGCAAAACCATCTAATGCCTGCTTGAAGATGTTGTTTCGAAAGGTACCTTAATGCATCTGGTCCGCTCAGCTGGATGCAATCTCAAAGCAAGTGCCATTTCTGGTGGTTACTAAGGTTAAAAATGAGGCCTGAATTACATTTTTCCAGGAAAAGAAATTCCTTTTTTTCTCTGTAATAACAGCATGTCCAACATGCAAAGCTTGAATGCCCTGTTGCCATGCAAGAGCACCCTTTCATTATTTTGACATAAAACTACCTGAAGTCACTTTGCCATGTAAATTCTTCAACATAAGATGAAGTGCTGTTTTAAGGCTCCCTCTGTGAAACAAAACTAGTTTCACATATGCAAACATTACCATTTAAAATGAACTGGGAGATGATTCAATACATGAATTTCAACAATGCCTTTTGGTTGACTGGAGTGCCTATTGATTAGTGATGAAACTGAGGGAATACAAAAAATGAGACTCTATTTTGCATGAAAATGACACTATTCCTGCTCCATTGAACTTACTTGTTCAACAGTATTCAGTTAGCAAGTGGAAGGATAAAGAAAAAGAAAATACAACCTTATTTGTAACATCTTCCCATTTTCAGCACCTTCCCTTACTTTATATTTATGGAATTATATATCGTGTAATGTGTGGCAAGAGCTATAGAGATTCCTTCTTTCTCTACTGGAGAAGTGGACAACCAGCCACAACTGTGGAATCTTTGAAGTGCTATGTATTAGCAGAAGCCAATGTACAGTGCACCTACAGAGTCTGTTGAGTTGTGGAAAAAAGTTGCATTTTCCTCATGATAAATTGATTGTTTTTCTCACCCTATCTCACTGGTGTTACTGTAAGAGACTAGGGATTTTCTAACACATACTGATTTCCATTTTCAAAAAAGTTTTAAGGCGATTTTCTTCTCACTCCTAAACTTCTTGTGTGTGTACACTGGGAAACCCTGTAGTTTGATTCTTTGGTGGGACTTGAGCTTCATTTGGAGAAGCTAAAGTCTTGTGTGTTCTTATTAGCAATACTAACCAAGTGGAGTGGAGGACTGCATGTCTTGGGTTACATATGTATCACCTAAATGTGTTTATCTAATAGATGCTTAAATTAGCAAGTTCCCAAATTTAGGAACATGTAAGCCAAGATCCTGCTCTGAATTGCTTTTTGAGTAAGGCTCTCTCTCCATGGTTATATGGGGAACCTATAGAGACCAGCTTGCTGTTGAAGGCACCAAACCTACATGCCAGAAATCAGCCATGTGGACCTTTCCTCCAACCACTCCTATGTTTCCCGGGTGAAAATGCACATATATGGAAGGAAGGAAGAAAGTCTTGGCCTGCTCAGAGGGGTGACTGAGATCCTGTGTCTCTTCATTTACCTGTTGGGAGAAGCAGGATTTTGCTGACTGCTCAGTATAACCAAATGAAGGCCCCTCGAAGACAGCGGTGGGCAGCTTGAGAACCTCGCGCAGAAACATGTCATACCTGCCATAAACCATCACCCCACTGGAGTCAGAAATCATGGAGAAAATATCTGAGGGGGCAAAAGACAAGAAAAGAACACAGCAGCTTCAGTGTGAGCTACAGATTTGCTCTCAGTTCCGTATCATCTGATTCAACCCAGAGATGTAAAACATATTTTGCTTATGGAAACCCCCACTATTACTGCATCTTTAATTCTAACCTCTTTCATTAGAAAACAAAGAGAATTATTTGCTTATTAAGAGGTAGCTGATTTTAAAACCAAAATAGTTCTGATTTTTTTCCTTTGTGTTGTGGTCATTTTTAAGCAAAGTCTGATGCATGGCAGGAGGCAATGATTTAATCAGATAAGAAGGCTCAGATTTGACAAGATACGCTACATCAGCTTTTTGCCTACTGCCTATGTCAAATCAAAGTCTTGACAATGGGTTCATTAAGTCAGTTATTGTTTTGGACATACAAAGCACTGAAGGTCTTGCAAATGCATTACTTTTCACTCTTCTCCCTTTTTTAATGTATAAAAATATCACACTTTTATTATTGCAGAGATGCCAGTTTCTCAGCCCTTACTTCTCTGCTTGTTTAAAATTATCCTGTGCTTAGCAGGAGATCTCTGACTAAGGAACATTTATTGTTTTTCAGGCTGTCATGTTAACTGCTTCATTTCCAGGAACCTGGAGGGGAAATTCTGACAACAGGACTCTGGGACTGTGTTGTGGTGACCCAGCCCACCTTGGGGCTGAGTGACATCCAGTTGGTGGATTTCCCTGCCCAGGACTCTGAACCTGAGGGTGGATCCGAGGGCGAGACCAAGGTTTAAGGCTACTCCCCACCGCGTGTCCATCTAGCAGCATCTCCTCCTCTCCTTCTAGAAACCGCTCTGTTCCTGTAATGCTATTGGTTTAGACTGCTATGTTTATTCATGTGTTTCACTGCTTATGTATTGAGCTCTGGAAAGTTCTGTTCAGTTCAGTTCCCCATTGGTTGATTCAAATATGGTCCTCCCCTAACCCTCTGTGATTTGTCCCCTGTCACCCCTCGTCATTCCCTTACTGGTTTATCCCTTTGTTCCTCCCCTTCTCCGCCCCTGTTTCAAAAGGGGGCTGTAACTGCTCCCCAAGGCTCTTCTCCTTTGTTCCCCCCTTTTGACTGGAACTCTGCCCCTCGGGGCTGGAAGGAAGTCGGGATTACAGACAAGGAAAGAGTCCCTCTTTCTTCCTTTGCCCTCGCCTGTTGCCCAGCAACACCTTGCAGCAGCCAGCCTTCAAACTGAGCTACTTGCAGGCAGCACTGACAGCTGCTGGCAGGACTCTGATTGCCACGCTGCTGGGGCATCAGAACTTGTTGCTTGCCGGGCCACCAGGCGGCTTGCGCTCAGTGCAACAGGACTGCTGACCCAAAATATCATTATTGTACTCCAGCCCTCCACTGGATGGACCAAGCTCCTACCCTTAAAGCAGCTTAGGGAACAAATGATGCTCAATTTATAATTTATAACTTTACTTCAGTCTGTATTTCAGTTTCTACATAGAAATAATTTATTTAAAAATGGCACCAAATCTGGAAGACTAAATGAGCACCTGGGATTTCTAATGGTCTACTCTGATCAACATCAATTTGTAAACTCAGTTTTCTTGGGCTGAGGTAGAAGGCTCAGGGGAAACTGAAGGGTTTTTGGTCAAAAAGATGGAAAATGGTGTTCTGAATTTCAGTTACAGACATCATATCACTAAACAGAAAGTCTTCCATTGCAGCTATGAGTAAACTATGCCTTTGCTATTGGGAAACTGGGCATAAATCCTGTGAAATGAGAATCTGTTCACCACAATACATGGCATAAGAATGCCCTGTGGGAGAAAATATAAATAGTGCATAAATATATTGTTTTTCTAAGTGTGAAAAGACAGACATGTTATTAAAAAATAATCAGAGGAAATTGTTAAATGATGCTTCATGATGTTGATGCACTTATCTGTACTCTGAATTCAATAACCCCAAAGAAAAAAAAAATAAAATCCACCAATAACAACTTCAATGTATGCATTTTGTCTTTCAAAAAAACTCAGTGTGAAGTTCAGACGAACATTTAGTGGGATTTACTTGGAGACATATATAGTGCAACTCCCAAACCCAGCCATGAAACTCTAACTTATCCTTATTCGCTCTTTTCTATCTGTACTGTTATTTCTCCAACAGTAACAATTTTTAACAGGTAAAAAACATCACTTACATCTTAATTTGTCCATGATTTTTCCTCCACAAAGAGTTGCCAAAGCCATTTTGACAGCAAAAACGGAAATTTTACCATGTCCTTCCCTGTTCAAAAATAGAAAGTAGACATATTTTATTATGTCCATTTTATGAGAATCTGTCCATTTAAAAGATATATTACTGACATAACTTATTGGATTGACAATATATGGGGATTGACAATATATGGGGATTGACATATAAAGAAACAGGAGTTTTAAAAAGAAAGTTTCTTTTGTGGGAACACACATCAGTACACTGTTCTGTAAAGATCTCAGAGCAGATTTATTATGTATACAAAGCTCTGTATTAAACAGTTTATCTCATTATATACTACAGTGACAATTATTACTGCTATTTGTGATACAGTAGCACTGGAAGGCACTTATCACACTCATGGTCTCCCTATCCTAAGTGCATAGGGAATCTTTTGGACCTAGAAGACTGAAAGTAAGTGAAAAAATCAACACTGGGAACAAAAGTGAAAAGGCAGATAGGGCTCACATCATTGCACAAATTTCATCTGTACCTGTTAGTAGGTCCTGACAACTGTCTTTTAAATGATATACCTGACCCCCAGGAAACTTTAAGGAGGACTCTGCTGAAAAATGGGGACTATCCAGCATGAGCAAAGGACATTTGTTGCAATATGGAGAAGAGTTTTGTCCCTGGTTTGTTCAAGATGAAGCTGTACCTGGCTCTCCACTTTCAATTCACAATGCATAATGCTATTAAATCCCAAATGCACCCAGGAGTTTGCCTTGGGGCAAAAAGGCACATGGCCAACTCTTCCCCCAGCTGTCAGGAAGCAGGCAATGCCTTAACTTTGTTGTTATGCTTGCTATCCTCATTTTCCTTCTACAGTCATGGTCCCCAATAACTACCTGCCATCACAGAAACCCAGGTTTATTTGAGCTGCATGAGTAAAACATGACTTCACACACTGCACGGCACTTTGAGCCCTTAAAACACCTATCAGCACCCGTTTAGTGTTCAGCCCCTTTCCAAAGATGAGAATGAACATGCTCTCCTAAGTTCATCTGCTTTTTAATGTTCATTTTCTTGACATCCAAATGGGAAAATGTAGTTTTTCTTGGAATTCTCTGAATCTTACTTAATATGGCAGTAGGAGTCCAGAGTTGCACTAAAGCCACTTCTATCTGTCATTCAAACTCTTTGGCATTACTTCATAGCTTCCCACCTGCCCAATTAATGACATCAGTAAGAACACCTCATCAGGCTTTTAAAAAGAGACAACTAGTATTTGTGAGCTTAGCAAAATGGCACCCATGTTTCCTTCAAAGTTCTACTGACAGGACTAATGATAAAGCTAGATAATAAAGTTCTGTGTCATTTTTTGGACTGGAGTTTCTGGATCTTCAGTCTACTCTACCAGGGAACATATTGTTTGTAAGAGATTTCTTGTTAAATATATACAATCATGTCCTATGTAAGACAGTCTAACTTCACTTGCAATAGGAATATACAGAAATTTAGCTCTTCATCAATATTTCTCAAATTACTCTGTTCATTGTCAATTGTAATGTTAGGGAAGAAAATTGTGTCTGATCAGAATGAAAAGATAAACTGGTTCTGGAAAGACACAGAGCCTGTGATTGTCTCTTTCTGTGCTAATCCCAAAGCAGACTAATACAGTAACAGATACCTGTAAGACATGAATGGTATACTCAGATCTGTACATTAAAGCATGTTCCATGCTTCACTGCTAGGTGCATTAAGTCACTCAGACTTTAGAATGTGAGTCAGTTCCCTAAGCTTGACGAGCTAATAATCTTTAAAGTTCATTGAATTGGATTTAGTTCTACATCAGTGTAACCCATAATTAGAAATATTAATTCTAATTATCCTTTAAACTCATCTAAAATTTTGCTTTTTGCTAGAAAATCAACTAGAAATACAGGCAAAAAGCAATAAATTCACTACCTCAGTATTTAAAACATCTTTATTATGGTCTTCAATGCTGAATTTTGTGCACATTTTCTTTTTCATTACATCGAGTTCTCTTTGACTGGCTTCACAAGATTAAAATCACAGCATAGGAATTTCCAGACTTCTGTATTTCCATCCTTTGTTGATTGGATTCTGATTTGTGTAAACCAGGACTTAGCACTGCTCTGTCTCAGAATGCCATCCTTTTGTATTCTTTTTGTGCATGCTACCCTTCAGACCCTTAGGAATTCTTCCGCACTGTTTCATCATGAGATTTCCACCTGCCTTTAAAAGAGCTGTTATACTTAAAAAAAAAAAAAAAGCTAAGTGGAAGCAATGGCATTATTAAGAAGCAATGGAAGCAATGAAAGATTTAGAGATAAAAAAAAGTCTATGTGGAAGTGCTTCAGATTTAGATTATTTTTCCCAGGAGGTTTAGTTATACTTACTAATAGGATTATATTCTTGCACGGCAGACACATATCAACTTGGCTTCAGCTTTACACCCTACAGCCATTGGCTTTTCCCATACTCAAACAGTTACAGAACAGAGGAACAGAAGAAAAGATTTCATTTATCTCTTCAATCTCTCCATTTGAGTTGATTAGTTTTGACACTGTATTTTGTATCGGTCATTTGTATTCCTAAAAGCATCACAAGAGCCAGTATAAATTCAATTTGCCCTCCAAATATATATGTCTCTGTGTGTGTGTCTGTGTGTGTGCATATACACAAATGCATATTTAAATACATATGACTGATGAACAGACAGGGTAATGGGGCCTAAGACTCACTGATATAATTCCAGAAGTGCCCTAAGCTATGTCTAAGCCCCACAGCTGCCCTTGACTGGCAGCACTGGGGCCTCACAGTGTTTGCTGTGCAAAGGAAGATGCTGAAGCAGTGACTCACAGCAGCATGAAGATCTTAGTAGAAGTCGGTTCTCCCTGAAAGTAGCTTTGGGCTGGCTAATGCAAAGAGATACAAATTTTACTAGTGGAAATAGGAGGACAGAAAATATTCAGGTTTTGTATAGCACCTCTCTTACTGAGGTTACTCTTCAGATCCCTACAGAAAAGCACTAGAAGTATAAATGATGTCAAAAGCAAACCTTGAAGCTGATGTACACTTAACAACAACATGGGATGGAATATTCAGGAAAGGGAATGATGGCCAGGGTTTAAGGTTATCTCCTGCTGCTTGGGGAAAATAGGGCAAGAAATAGTACATGCTTTAGACACCACAGCTGAGCAGGTTTCCTCTTCTACTACATAGCTGCAGAGAGAGACAGCCAGGCCCCAGAGCAAGGAAATCCCACAGACTGCCTGACAAAATCCACAGACCATACTAGGCTGAGTCCAGTCCAGCACCAGGGCCTGATTTTGCCTTTTGGGTCATCAAGGAGAGTGGTACCAAATGGTTGACACTGTCATTTGTCAGGATCTCTAGCAATACTCATACTGAGATAGCCATATGGTTGGGAAAGATACCAAGAAATATCATCACATATTTAGAAATAGCAAACATGTCCCATGAAATGGACATCGAGAAAATAAGATTTTTCTCATTAATGAGGCATGAAGTGGTGCTCTCCCAATGCTTTAAGGTATCTTTTACAAAAGTAATGAAATTTCTTCAGTTACTGGTGGGCCTCCTACTTCCCACCATAATCAAGGCAGTCAATTCTGAAATGTCAGAGGCTGTAATTACAAATTCCCATTTCCACAAAAAAAAAGTTCATGTAGAACAGCAAAACACATGATGTCCAAATCTCTGAAATGCATGTTTGTTTTGCTGGACTTCCTTTGTAAAAGCCTCTGTGGTTTCAATGAGTATAAAGGTGGAAGAACAGATGGAATTAAACACTCTACTGCTCTGAAGAGAAGGATGAGCAAGCAGTTGTATTTCCAAAATTGATATCGATCATCTTTATGTATTGAAATCAGTATGATTCAAATGTGCATTTGATTAAACAAAGGCATGAGTATTTCCTCTTTTCTCTGTAGCAGTCAAGCCCCTCTAGTCAGACCGGGTCTCTCCATAGCCTAGGACCCACAACTCCATTCACAGGACAGGTATGTCAAGGAACAGAGAAAATTCAGCTGTTTTCTTATCAGTTAAACTTTGCAGCAGGAATGGCTGGAGATGATCTAGCACAGAGTATTTCACAGTCTGTTTAAAAGGAGTCTTTTGGGGAACGACTCGACTGAATGAGGCTGACATTCCACCTGGCTGCCTAGGCTTTGACACCAGCCTGGGATGAATTTTTCAGAGAGGTTTGAACTTGTCAGCTTTTTACATAGTACTTGGCATGCCAGTGAAGGAAGTGTGCTCTTATTTCATAAAGCCAGTTAATCACCTTAGGCCTTGAAGCAGAAGCTATTGCCCAGTTTTAATGTGCTATTAAAAATGTAAATCAGGCATATTTCTGTCTAGATTTTTTAAAGTCTGACCACCTCATTCTGCTCACTGGTTTTGGTCTGTTGGGGTCATCTACCACATGATGCCAACTTTCACATGCCAATGATAAATTAATTGGAGAAGCATTTCTGTGAATTTTGAATTTGTTGACTTGCAGTTTTATAAGGTTTAGTACTTTAGTTTACTTTTAGTAGCATGAAGGAACATCACATTCAGTGCTACATGAAATTCTATATACTATAATTTTTCCCCAATTTTCCTCCCTTCAGGGTTGAGCAGTAGAAAAATATAATTTTCTGTAGGCCTAAAGAATCCCCAAGGCCATGAAAAAATAAAAAAAAAAATGGGCTGTAAGCTCAGCATGGGCAGTGGCCAAGTTGGCCCACATGCCATGGCATTACACTGTGGCTCCTTTTATGTTTTGCTAGCCAAGTTTTAGCTCCTGAGAAGACATCTGTATTGCAGGCCTAAGGAAACATTCCATGCCAGAGGGCAGAGAAACCTGCCAGGTTTTCAGCAGGTTATAAATGAAGGAAGAAGCTCTGTTTAAAGCTTGGAGAATTTTCAGCCAGCACAGTACACACAGAGCAACATATATAGTAAGTAGAACTAAATAAATTAGACAGTGGTAGGCTTATTAGACTTAAAAACATGAAATAATTTGTCCCTTGTGGTCCTCTCATATATGTTAAATTGTAGGCTCCATTTCTCCATTTTCTTTGCATTTCAAATGGGACATGAGAAACTGCACCACCTTCTCTGGTCCTACAGCACCTGGCCTTGTTAAATCTCATGAGATTCCCACAGGCCTGCTTCTCCGGTCTGCTGTGTTCCTCTGGATGGCACGGACAGCATTGCTTCTCCCTGAACGTGAGACCACAAAAAAAGACCTTGCTCCTGCCTCCACCAACTTGTAGCCTTCAGCAGAGAATGACCTCTCTGCAGCACTGGAGATGAGGGAAAGGAGCAACATGGGAAGCAGAGCCATCAGTTCTGGTTAGATCCCAGCAGCTCTCACACCATCCCTGCAGTAGATGTAGAGCCACCTCCCTCGCTCAGTTTGTCAGAAACCAGGAAATCTGAACCACCAGTCTAAACCAGCATTCAACCCTAAACTTCAATAATATGAGTCATACTAAAGAGTAGGGCACATTTTGAGAGTCAGATGTTTTACTGGTATGTCTGTATTTGTGACAGGTGTCCAGACTTTACAGTACAGAGAGACATAGCTGACACGTATCTCCGTGAAGCCTGAACTTAGGTATCTCATATTACACCTGAACCTCATTGGTATATTTAATATGGGGAGACAGGCAGCTAGTCCCTGTCTCTGATCCCACAGCTGGGACCCTCTTCCTAGGGATTCCTTGGATATCCCTGCCCTTCTGCGAAGTGCATCCCATGCACTCCACTCAGAGACAGCATGACAGACTGAGCTGCGGCTTGACAAATGGAGAGAGGGTTACAGCCTCCTCACCCCTGGGGGGGCCTGATAGGAGCCCAGAAACAGGTCATGAACCACAGCACATGGGATATTTTCAGGCAAAGCAAAACCTTACCCCCTTAAGCACATTCTCTGATTCCCTACAGGGGAGTAAATTCCTCTGCTCCATTTTGCTGCAAGTAGCCACGTTGTCTAGCTGAGATCTTTACCCCTTTACAATGAGCTACGAAACAAACATATTAGCACAGGTTTTGCTTCCATAGTCCCGGGTCTTTCCCTGTGTTTACCAGCCAGAAAGCAGTTTGCTTGTGGCATGCAGCAATAAATGCATCTGGCTATTTTCAGTGTCCCTTAGTGCTCTGGTCACAGCCACAATGGTGTGAATTAAAACGCCTGTTCCTTCCTTCTTGCGCTTGAGGGGAGGAAAGTATTCCTGAGGGCTATGGATTCACAATGGATTGGCTTCTTTTCTTCCCCTCGGCAGGTCTGCAGGAGAGGTTGAGTGCAGCCTTCTCATGTGGAACATCTACTTTTCCTCCCCGTTGCCATGGTGACTGAGCCACTGGATGGGCTGGCACTGAAAGATGCTCAATGACACCCAGTACCAGGGCATTAACAGAGAGGACTGGGAAGAGGGAGGGGAAGAGGGGCAGCATCCTTATTTTAATGTGTCATGGCCAGTGTTTTCTGCTGGTGAATTTTCAAAAAATAAGCCATAAAGTGACAGTATCTGCATCTGTCAGACTTAACCACTGTTCTCCAATAACTTATTTTTGAGGATGAGAAATACTGCAGTACAGGTTGACAACTATGTATTCAGAAACTGCAATAGGTATACACAGAATACTCATTAATGTAAGTGGCTTGCTCTACCTTAAACTTGTTCTTTTTGTAATAGGAGTCCCATGCAGTAATAAGCAACATGAATTTCATCACCTCCAGGTCTTTAATCCTATTTCTGTCATGGTCTCAAAATCATGCTGCACTGGCATGAGCCAGAAAAAACAAATTGCTTACAGCTGCAAGAACTTGCAGGGAAATGAGCTCTTTCAAAATAATGAGCTATTAACCCATGGCACTGCTGCAGAGGCATTGCAGTGGTGTCAGCCACTGGTGCGTCAATAAATAACAAGCCAAATTAGAAGTGCATGTGAATTTGTTTCTGTAGATAATTCTTCTTTGATATAAACTGGAACAAGTCTGAGTAGCTGGATGAAAACACGGTTGTGCTGAATTTGGCTCCAAAGAAAGGAAAGCAGAGGCCCTCAATTTAGGTTGTCTCCCTAGTTAGCACTATTCACATGGTCGTTATTTGGGACAGAACTGAGCTTGTTCAATTGTTTTCCAAAGATAGTTCCGGAGCAAGTAAAATCCTTTCACTGACTGGGAGAGAAGGGAAGAAAGGCAGACTCACGGATCAAAGGCCGCCAGCAGGAAGTTGAGCAGCAAGCTGATGGATTGCTCCACGTTGATCTGGTGGGTCGTTGGCATCCGCTTGTTGAGCTGGTAGAAGATCGTTGAAATCACAGCTTCCAGGCGAGCCACGTTCAGTTCGATGTTGGGGTCCAGGTTGTTCAGTGCGTTTTCCCGCAAGGCTTCTATCACATTCCAGATGTCCACCAGGTGCACTAGGGGACAGGACAGAGAGACTCAGCCAGGAACGTGTGCTCCTGAAAGCAACTGAGAAAAAAAAGTCACCTCCTCCCACGGGATGGGGGATAACACAACCAGGTACAACGTGCTTCATGAATAATTAAACGAATTAATGTGTTTTCCATCACTGAGAACTGAATTTGGTGGAGGAATGAGCAAATAAAATTCAAATAGGTTAATAAGCAAACAATATATTGATATTACTCACTGTAATGAGCACAACCTCAGCTCAGGAAATCATTCCTCATTGTATAAAGTATTCAAATAAAAGTATATTTTATAGAAATCACTGGAAGGTAAACATATGCTAATTGTTTTTCTGAACCATGCCTTTATGAATCCCCATTCAGAAATTACTCTTAGATATTAATTTGCATAGCAGATGGGCTTTTCAGAAGATCCTACGAATACCAAGTGCTTATCACACATTGATATTTTGAAAATTCTTTTCAGCAATTTGTATGGAAAGCAAAATATTTTATAGAAACAGAATTGTAATTGAGTCAGGGTAGACAAGCTACATTTAAACCAATAACATGTAATGAAGTGATCCCATAGCTGTATTTTGTGTCTTCTAAATATATTTGCCAAATGATTTGTTAAATTTCTCTCTTTGATAAAGTCCTGGTCTAAGCTGAATTTGATGGGGGCTGTTTTTACCTACAAGAACAGCTTAATGGACAATCTCTGCTCACCCTTCATATTGTACCAAAACAGAAATCTTGTTTGCACAGCACCGTTATTGTGGCAGTCTCATTGGCTTGCAATGGATTGGCATTTCCAGCAATGGTGGACTGTGCCAAAAATAAAGAAACTCCTGTAGTCAGTAAAAAATTTGATTTAGTTCACACCTGAACTCAGAGATTCATCCCTTTATCTTAAGTATTACCTACTGTCCTACTAAAGTGTCAATAAGAAACCAATCGGGAGGCTCAGGGTGCAAATTCTTTTTTTTCACTAGAGAAACTACTGCGTATTTCTCATTACACAGCATGCCTATATGTCTTATGATGTATCAAGAGCCATCTATATGTGGAAGGAGATCCTTTTTTTCTCTGTGGATAGAGGGAAAAAATTCCAATCTAATCCTTCTCATTATATTTTTACTTGATTGGTTTGCAGGTAGTGTCTCAGACTGCAATGTGACATGATGGTCTGATGGCAGTGAAATGTAAGCTGACAGTAGATGGATAATGAAACCAGATACAGTCATTTTACTTAGTCTAGAATTCTGCCCTATGATTGGGTTTCCCTTCTTTTGCCTCAGGAATAAATAGCCTCTAACATCCTGCTAGCACATATGTAAGCCCAAAGAGGAAGATACACCATACAGATGAGTTGTAACAGCAGCAACTATTTTAGGGACTAGACAGGGCACTTTTTCACTTCTTCTTGCTGTTCCCTAGCCAATAACTGGGAAAACCTAAAAGATGCAGTTCCATCGTGGCACCTAAATATTTATTTTATCTTTGTATTAAAAGGAAACTCCTACAGGCAACCTTGTATGCTGGCAGCTTGCCTTCAGAATGGCATTCTGAATTAAGCTGATGTATTGGGTTTGCACGGCCAGGTTTTGGTAGCAGAGGGGCTACAGGGGTGGCTTCTGTGAGAAGCTGCCAAAAGTTTCTCGCATGTCCAGCAGAGCCAATGCCAGCCGGCTCCAGGATGGACTCACCGCTGGCCAAGGCTGGGCAAACCAGAAATGGTGGTAATGCCTCTGGGATAACACAGTTAAGAAGACAAAATGATTTTCCATAGTTGTAATTGCAGCCAGAGAAGACTGCGGTGAGAACATGTGAGAGGAACAATTCTGCAGACACCAAGGTCAGTGGAGAAGGAGAGGGAGGAGGAGGAGGTGTTTCAGGCACTAGGGCTGAGATTCCCCTGCAGCCCATAGTGCAGACCATGGTGAGGCAGCTGTGCCCCTGCAGCCCATGGAGGACCACGGGGATGCAGAGACCCACCCACAGCCCCTGGAGGAGCCCATACCAGGTAGATGCCTGAGAGGAGGCTGTGAAGCTGTGGGAAACCAGGGACCTGCAGACCCCTGGAGAGAGAAGCTCACACTGGAACAGGTTTCCTGGTAGGATTTGTGACCCTGTGGGGGACCCATGCTGAAGCAGCAGGCTGTCCTTGAAGGACTGCACCCCGTGGAACAGTGACCCAGATTGCAGCAGTTTGTGGAGAACTATTGCTTATGAGATGGACTCATGCTGGAGAAGTTCATGGAGAGCTGTCTCCTGTGGGAGGGACCCGAGGCTGGAGCAGAAGGACTCCTCTTCCTCAGCAGCAGCAGAAACAACCTGTAATGAACGGACCAAAACCCCTGTCTCCCTGTGCCACTGTGGGGAGGAGGTAGACCTGGGAAGGAGGGAGGGATGGGGAAAAGGTATTTTTAAGGTCTTATTTTACATCTCATTATTCTGCTCTGATTTTGGCAGAAATGAATTCAATGAATATCTCTAATTCAAGTGAGTTTGATTCAAGTCTGTGATGGTGGGTTATCTCTCTCTGTCCTTATCTCAACTCATGAATCCTTTGTTATATCTTCTCCACCCTGTCCATCTGCGTAGGGCAGTGATAGAAAGGCTTTGGTGGTGTCTGGCATCCAGCCAGAGTCAACCCAGTACAGCTGGGTGGGTGGAGGATGCAACCTCTTTGAACTCCTCCTATTTGTTTTCTTGGTGGTGGAAGAGCAACTTCGCCATGAAAGTCTGGCATAGATCTCAGATTCTTTTATTGTGGCCATTCCCATTCCCACTCAATCAGTTTTCACTGTCACAGAGGTAATTTGGATAAATGGGAGACAAATGATCTCCAGGAAGACAAGCCAGCACATATTTCCTGACCCTTTCTGGGCAGCTTCTCCACATGGCTCAGAGGCCAGACTAGGCAGAGAATGGAGAAAGTCACCAGAAAGCAGGCTATGGTCTAGTGCAGGAGAGAAGGGTTAATGACCATGCTGCCACTGTAAGGCAGCCACGGAAAATTCAAGAAATACAGAGCAACATACCAGAAGATGCAGGAACAGGCTGAACCATGTGCATGTATTTTGTGGCCTTATTACAAGGGAAGGACAGGGAGAAAGCGAAAGGTGAAGCAGCATGTTTCCCTCTAGGTCTGTGGCCACGCAGGCTGTCACTGCCCATGTGGGCTGTCTATGGTCATTCAGACCAAGCAGATGAAGCAGGTGCTTCCATCAGCAGTTTCACCAGGTTGGCTTCTTTCACGTATGCAAACCATCGAACATGAACTATAGCAAGCTAACAATGTGAGAAATTACTGGGCACAACAAATAGCAAAAAAAAGGGTACTGCCATATGCAGATGGCTCACCTTGACTGGAGGCTACACTAACAAGAGAACAACCTGAGAAACAGCACAAACAGGGATACCAGCACTGCTGACCACGGCAGAAATTATTAGGGCAACCTTATCATAACTACTGAATACGGATGTAATATTAGCAATATTAGAGCTGGTGGGAAAAGAATAAGCAGGGACAGGCTGTTTGGTAGTGCACGCGTGTGGTACCGGAAAAAAAAGCAGTGGAGTGGAAAAGGAGAATTTAAAGGGTAACAAATCATGTCATCAGTGCTACTGGGGTATCTTTCAAGAAGCCTGTGCAAGAATTGTTTTGACCATACATGTTTACTTCTGCAATCCTTGAAAACTTCAATGGTTCCTTAACACCAATAAAAGGTTGTCTAGGGAGAAAGAAGCAGACATGCAGACGCCCTACAAATGAGAATTTCATGCAGTAATTAAACTTTAATTGCTATAGCATAGTAGTGGAAAACTCTTGAATATGAGAATATGGAGGAAAAGAGTTGGCACAATGATTAAGGCTGAAATGGGGTTGGTGTCTTTATTCTTCACATGATCTAGTACTGATACTACGTGACCATCAGATTTTCATGTGGGGTATTTTGTTGTTTTGTTTTACTACTGATATTATATTTCTCATAACACAGTCATGTACAGAGTTAGTTTTGATGGTGGTCCTGGGAAGTAAAGTGTCCAGAGCCTAGCAGACATGGGACTAATAACATCAGTTATTACCAACAGTTTAATCAGTTTAATTTACCATCAGTTAATACCAACCAAACATCTGAGAGAAAAGTACTGGGTTCAGTGTTAACTCTAACCTGAAAGCCTCACAAGCTCTGCTGATGTTCATTGGTATGCTAGAAAGGTAGGGCACAAGACTAAGAAAATGACTTATTGAAAATTACACAGTTGTAAGAGTTCCCTACCTGCCATGAAATATTAGTCTCAAGGAGCTGCTGTGTATTTGTGCTATAAATAATTTCACTTGGTCTTTTTCTTTTCCTGCAGAAACACTCTGGTTCCACTTAAAGCTGAATAAACAACAGTCCTACTGCACAACTTTATTTTGCATTTTGTTCATTAATTTTAAATATATCCAAGAGGCTGGAAAGTAATATTTCCTGGAGGAGGAGACAGAAGATGGACATGAGCCAGACATTTAACAAGAACTATTAATTTTGAAAATATCTGCTCAAATGTCTAGCTCAAAATCACAAGGAGAGTTTGTTAGACTGCTGTACAGACAACTGAAGTCTCTGACCTTTACTCAAGTCAGTTGCTACGGACAAGAATCATGCAGCTAAATTAAATGTAAAAAATTAGGTGTCTACTGTCAACTGGTGATCAAGGCTCCCTCTTTTGTCAGTGAAAGAAAAAAGCACCTTGAAGCAACTGTTGGGAGACAGGTGGGATGAACAGTGCTTTGAAGGTGCCCATATTTCTTCAGTGACTACAGACAAAGCCTAAAGCAACATGTTGACACAAGACATGTAACCTCAGAGCTGGTAAAGTTAACTGAGTTGAATTCCACACCTTCCTCTTTAAACATTAAGAAAAGATGTCTTTTCTAGTCTGACTACTACATGACCTAGAATAATTCAGGTTTTATATAAAATATGAATAATAAATAGTTCAATCTGTATGAACAGCTACCAGATCCTGTCACAGTAACTACCTTTTACATTGCATTGCTTGACCTTGTGCAGATTACATCTGGGTGTAGTGCTCTACCGATCACCTCAAATTATATTATTTTTAAATTTACTCATATAGTAAGCAAACTTTTACATATTATATCATGCTGCCAAGTCAACCTATCAACACTGGCAAAAAGCAAAGTGAAACACAGGACTGTGCAAGCTCCACTCATTTGTACTATCAGAAATTTATATCTACAGCTAATGCAGTGTCTGTATTCTTTCTAATGTACTAATAGTATGTCAGCCTTGCAAACTCTGCATAGCTTACATTCCTCATCTTCTACCCATTTTCCATAATACCTGCTATGCTCATTTATTTGTTTATCCATCCCTGAGACCTTTTTAATCTCACTGAAGAAGGCATACTCCTTACTTTGCACAACACATTTTGCAATAAATCCCAAATCTGATTTCTACATGCTACTATTATACTAACAAGAAGAGTTTGCAGTGTAACAAACCAGCATATAAATGCAGGAGATCTTTCTGTCTCCTAAAATCTGCCTTGAATTCCCTCAACAGACTAAAACTCCACAAGTTTGTTTTTATCTTCTAATTGCTGTTGTTGCTTTTGTTGCCTTGCCCACATTTCCCACTGAAAAGTGAATTATGCCTCAGCATGTGAAAGATGCCCCCTCTGAAACAGATCTGGAAAACTACAGAAATCTGTCAGTTGTTTTTTCAGTGCCAGCAGATGATCACTATGCAGTAGGAGTAAAAGCTGCTTGTATCTAGTGCCTGTGTGGTATAAGGCAATCAAAAATCATCCAGCCCAGCCAATCTTCACGGACCCTTCAGAAAGGCCTCACACTCTGTAAACAGCACAGCTACCCAGGTGTAGATCTCACTCATTTGCCTGATGTCTGAAGATAATGTAGACAATCTCCACAAGCAGCTGTTGAATTAAGTTTCCCTTTAGATTTTCTGTTAAGTGATTTCTAAAGGCACAGCTAAGCTGAAGCTCTGCATTATTGTATTTTCTATGGCGAACACTGCGTGCTAACTTAATTTCTACGACATTATGTAATATTTAAACAGTGTCATAGAAGGTTTCATATTCAAGCATGTTCAGTAGTAGACAGTGATTAGTGAATGTAAATAAAGTTCAGTGTCTGGAGAGAAGTGGGATGATGCCGATGAGGAGAGGCATTACAGATGGCTGCCATTCACACCACAGCAATAGTTACCAAAAAATGCACTCTTTGAGGAGACCTGGGCTGAACTGCAGAGAATTAAGATTAATGCATGAAAATACACTCCAAATAACAAATGTTATTTCCTTCAGTGGACTCGTTCAGCTGTTAAAACAACATTTGGAGAGTGCCTGTTGCCAGCACATTGAGATGGAACTGATCTGTCTCTCCCTGCAGGATGTAAGGGTGGATGAAGATGACTGGGTCAGTTTGAAAGGAGTTTTATGTTTTCCTGAAACTAAAAAGTTTTCAGATACCGTTCAAGTTTTACATCCTACCCTTCTGCCTTTACCTGTGTTCAGACTACCTTTTCCTATTACCTTTTACTACTTTGATAATGAAAATGAGCAATTAGTAGTTACAGTGCGGAATTCCATCACCAACAACTCTCTCAACAGGTTAACTTGTGCAAGAGATATACCCTGGATAAATTTAGAGAAAACAAAATTTAGCACAATCTTACGTTGCTTATTATAGACACATATGTAAGTTTTACTGATTTGATCCTCCCTCTTTTCTTCAGACATTTCCTAGGCTCTTCATTCTTCATCTTCAAAAAACCAATGTATTTTTAATTTATTTTAACTAGTAACCTTAATTTATTCTCAGTAAGCAATTTTCTGTTTGGTAGATACAGTATCTTAATAGCCAAAGTGAGAGAGAAGAGATGGACTACACTTGCTTTTTTTCAACACAAAGCAAAGAAATTATCATTTTCTCTCCATCATGTAATTTATAATTATGGAAAGCCTGTGAGACATAGATAATCTTGGATATATCACTAATCTCAAAGGAGGCAGATTACTTCAAACATCAGCTGTCAAGAAATGATGTTGCCCTAAGCAAGCATAAAAAAGAAAACTGTAGTGAAGTTTATCTTCTAAGCAGTAACATAAATAAATAAATAAAACCAGTCTGTGTGCTTAAGCTTTTTTACCATTAAACAGATCTACTTATCCAAAAATCTTCATCTGTTCTACTTAATTTTTTTGTATTCCATCTGACCCATGAACTTTACAAGGTTATCTCTCCCTTTATTACTAAATGAACATGGAAGAGGAGATTATATTTAATCAAACACAGGAAATTACTACATTAGGGCTTTAATAATCAATTCAAATTTATTTAACATATAGTAAGTCTAACTAAATAGAAGTTAATAAGCCCAAGTGATAGTCAGGACCAAATTCCTCCTTGACAGATTTTCCTTACTTGGTGAATACAGAAAAAACTTTTAAAGAAGTATAGATTTAAATTATTGCCAAAATTTTACTACACATTTCATGAAGATTTTAGTCCAGCAAAGCTCTCACACACATGCTTGAGTTTAAGCATACTTGTACTGTCATTTGAAGTCAATGGCACTTGACTGTATGTCAGGTATTTCAGGTGGATTTCATTAAAAGGGAAAGATTTATACTTCCTTGTCTAACGATCCTAAAAATATTATAAAATATGTTAGACGATTCTTCTTTTTTTCATTAGAATCTATGAACCCATCACAAATCAGGGTATTGGAGCCATTTGTCATTGTCACTGCTAAGAAGCTCTGGGAAGTTACTCACATGTTCTGTTTGGATCCCTCTCTCCTGCTGCTCGGCAGGTAACAGAGGACTGACTGAGGCATATTTTTCCTCTAAACTTCACCTGTTTGTGGCCAAGCTGCCCCTCAAATCAGTCAGCTGTAGCATGATCACCAAAAACTTCATCTGCACGTCCCACCATTTTGCAGATCAGTGATGGCTTGCAGTTTTTTTTGTTCTCTGAATGCCAAATTACACAAAAAAGAAAATTTAGCAGGGTGCTGCTTCTGCTCAGGGCTAAAATGAGGTACTCTTTGGCTGGGTACATCTGGTGACAGCTGTCACTCTATACAGTCTGGCACACCCAGGCTACTCATGGCCCAAATATCTGAACCTTTGCTCAGTATGTATCTGGAAATGTCCTGTACATTCTGTTCCTGTTCCCACATGCCTTGGGCTTCTCGTCTACTTCCCTTGCCCACATCTGCTGCCAGGCAATGTTCATATAGCCCAGTGATTTCTAGCACAGCTGAGCACCTGCTAGGCAGCTGATCCAAGTATTTAACACCTTCATTAATGACCTGAATGATGGGACAGCATCCTCAGCAAATCTGCACATGACAGAAAACCAGGCAGAGTGACTGAAACGCCAGAGGGCTGGACTGCCATTCAGAGGGACCTCACTAAGCTGGAGAAATATGCAAACTGGAACTTCAAGAAGTGCAACAAATGGGAAGTATAAAGTACTGAACGTGGAAAAGAATAACTCTATGTACCAATACAGGCTGGATGCTGACCAGCAATATACCTTTCAGCAAAGGCAGACAACATCCTCCTGGGCAGTGCATTGCCAACAGGTGGAGGGAGGTGACCCTTCCCCTCTACTCTGCCCTGGTGACACCAAAAATGATGAAGGCACTGGAGCACCTGTCACATGGGGTGAGGCTCCTATGAGGAAAGGGAAAGAGAACTGGGATTGTTCAGCCTGGAGAAGATAAGGCTTCATGGTGACCTAATTGTGGTCTTCCAGTACCTGAAGAGAGCCTACAAGAGATCTGGAGAGACACTTTTTACATGGGTAGGTAGTGATAAGACAAGGGGGAATGGGTTTAAACTGAGAGTAAGTTTAGATCAGATATGAGGAAGAAATTCTCCATCGTGAGGGTGGTGAGGCACTGGAACAAGCCACCCAGAGAAGCTGTGGATGTCCCATCACTGGCAGTGTTCAAGGCCAGACTGGAAGGGGATTTGAGCAACCTGGTGTAGAGGAAGGCATCTCAGCCCATGGCAGGAAGGTTAAAACAAGATGGTCTTTAAGGTCCCTTTCAACCCAAGACATTCCATGATTGTATGATCCAATGCAAGGGAGTAGCCAACACAGAGCCACACTCTTCTCAGGGAAAGGATAAAGAAAGGACTGAAGGAAACAGGCACAAATTAAAATACAGGAAAGCGTTTAAATGTGAAAAGATTTTCCCTGTGAGGATTTTCAAACACTGCTATGTTGACCACAAAGGCTGTGGAGTCTCCATCCTTGAAAATAATCAAACCTGAACAGGACAAAACCCTGAGCAGTCTGCTATAGTTGACCCTGTTCCCTCTAGAAGTCCCTGCCAACATCAGTGATTCTGTGATGCTCTTGCTTAATCATGAACCTATACTGCAAAAACATAGTAACTCTTATTGGAGAGGAAAGAGTGTTGCCCCATTGATGTTTTCTTTAAAATCTGTTGAATCTTCTCTAAAATTGTTGCTCAAGTAAGTTGTGCTCCAAGGCCCTTTGCTAACACATGTAACAAATAAGAAAAACACAGCACCTGCCTGAGTCCTCTACATCCTCAAGATGTAGGGGTACACAGGCCTTCACAGCACTGTGCGTACTCAGGTATTCCCTTTAGCTTTCCCTTGAAGGTCAAGTGATCTCAGAGGGAGGTGATGGTTCCATTTAGTCCTCTGTCAGCTGCATGCATTCCTCCTTCTCACCTTTTTGCCTGTGCTGTAAGATTGCGTAGATGTGTGGTATGCACCAGCTCAGAGGAAGCTGGAATAAGCCTATCTGCTTCTACCTGCCCATCCCAGTGGTAAGGAGTGCCTGGATGAGGAACTAAACATTCAGACCAACCAACAGAAAAACATATTCTCTGAACTAGTGTGCATGTGGAGTAAGTCAACTGCGTTTGGACTCACTGGGTTCACGTAGATCACCTCTCCACGTGATGCCACACAGGACAAGCGTGTCCCAGCCATCAGGAGCTGGGTTGTCTGTGTATGTGCCAGCCAGCTGCACACTGCATGCATGGAAGACATTCCTGAGTGGGTGTCAAACCTGGCTGCTGGGTGTCTGGAAATCTGCAGGATACGATGTGTACAAATGAGGCACTGAAAATCTCAGGAAAGTTTTAAAGGTTCCCCTGTCTGCATCCTGGGCTTGCGTCCTATTATCCTCTACCTATGTTGTGCCCAGAAGGTAAAATGAGTTACTCTAAAACCTCCTGAGATTCTGACCACTACAGCACTTTGGTCAAGTGCTACTAATGAGGAATAATCATTAGGCTAACAATACACTGAAATGCAGTCTTTTCACTTTTAATATGGTACCTGACAAATCCACCAAGATGTACGAGTGTGTAAAGATCTTCAGTAAAATTTTTCTCTTTTACATTAATTAAATTTACAAGCAAAGTTCCTTCCTCCCCGGCTGTCAATTCCTGACCATCTTGTCTCACCTATATTTAACCTAAGCCCGAGGGGCTCTCTGTGGGTGGCAGAAGAAGCCATCAGTCTTCCCAAGGAGTAGCACTAATGACAGTCAATTCTGCAAAAGGGAACAGTGGGTGATTTACCCTGAGTGCTGGGCTGGGAAACTGTTGTCATCTACTGGTCACCCAGATGCTGGCAAAGAGATTCTTTTTTTTAAACACACTTTGAAATAATTTATTGGAAATGATGAATGAAATATGACATACATAAAACGAAATAATAAAAATCTAACTCTAAGCTTCTTAGTATTTTGATGACAACCAGGAAAGAATTGAAACTCTGCACTGTTGCTAAGAAGTCACATGGCTTAAATCCACTATTACACATAATTTTCTTAAGAGTTAAACATATATATGAATTAAAGACCAATGGGCCAATAGCAGACCTGTTGATACATGTATTCCATAGCCAGAAACTTTATAACTACCCCCTCTGCAAAAGACAATGGTATTTCTAGACCACGTGTCTCTATTATTCTTGCAATCCCACTACAAAACTATTTTAATGAGAAAGGCTTTATTTGAGGCACTGTGTGATCAGGCCTCAGTCTGACTTAACAGTTCCTTCAAAAGGGTTTTGCAAGCATCAGCTTTCAAATAGCTGAAGAACTTTTGAAGTTACATGACTTGGTCAATAGATATGTATGATACACAACAGGTTTCTCACTTCTCTTAAAAAAAGGTCAGTTTGCCCTACCTTCGAGTTCTTATGTCAATTTGTAAAAATACAGTTCTGGTGAACCTGACACTGAATACAGAACTCAGTTACAGAGACTTCAAAAAAATGTTTTCAGAGGAAATAAGAATCCACGTCTGAGCACTCCTACTTCGGAGATTAGAGCAGAAGTTCAGAACCGACTGAACATACGAGGAGGATGCCATAATGTGCGAGGCTGGCACAGCTCAGATGGTGTGTAAGAACGCAAGACACACCAGCTGAAATCTCCGACAGCCGGCGGGACACGGTGCACAAGCTCCTGGCAGCCGCGGTCCTCGCCACAGGATGGCACTACTGGGTGTATTTTAGTAAATGCAGCCACACTCGCTCCAACATTTTAACTCTCTCCTGGCACAATGTCAAGCGAGATAGCATGAATCAAAGGCTGTGTGTCCCCACTGCTGCCTCCTGAAAATGGCCTTGTCTCTGTATTTAGTTGAATCAAGACTGTGCGTGGACATTTGGCCGTGTGGATGTCCTGTACAGGCGGTGACGTGACAGGAAAACAATGCCAAATCCATGAGGTGGAAAGGGCAGAATGTCTTCATGTTGGATGTCCTTATTACAGTGATAACATCTCCTCCAGAAGTGTGTTTCTTCAAATGCCAAGTCTGACTTATACCACACCTTTCTCTCACAAATAACTTCTTTTTTCCTTCTGATACAACCACTGTCAGCTCCCTCCATCCCCCCTAAAAAAATTTCCCCATGCCACAAGAAGACTACAGCTTGCTTGGCACTATTACCGGCCAAAAGCAAGTGAATGCAGAGTGAATGCAAATGTTACCAAATTGTGTTATTTACGTTTTTCATTAATTTTGAAGCGGTGCACATTACCAGCTTAAGGATACGGGGTATTATCCCCAATCTCATATTAACTGCCGTTTCCTTTCAAAAATAGCTTGTGATGATAAGGGAAAATGCGATTAAATAGTTCTTTATAACAATTTCTTACCTAATGGCTATAGAAAGTAAGTTGAGATTACATTATCAACCTTTAAGGTTCAGTCATATCACAAAGGTCAATGAAAAAGAATGAACATCTATTATAAATTTAGAACTGCTTGAAAACAAAAAACCTCCTCTGCACACATCCTGTTTTTCAGAGATTGATCCATGGTTATTTTGACATCTGTAGTATTATTTTTTAAATCATTTAGGGTTGGCCAGACTGTAAACAGCAACACAAGGTACAGAATACTAATGAAAGATGAATTGTGCACTTTCTTGAATAAAAAAGATGTAATATTTTACATATATGCAAATTATTAACCTGATCCTTATTCTATTAATTTAAATATTTTATTATGTAATGTGGACTGAATTTGACCCATAACATTTTAATTTATTAAAAATAATTAGACAAATACTTGAGCACAACTTAATGCTTGGGTAAATTGTCTGATACCAGAAATGCATTTTTAATCCCCGGAGCAGAAGAGACATTCTAAAGACTGTTAGCATATGTTTCTCTCTTCTGAAGAGTTTGGTTTAATCCAGAGGCTTTCTGGTACAAAATCCCAGTATCAACTTCAGCTGTTGAGAGTGAGAAGCAGGACATTCATATGGCATGCAGGACTTTGGTGAAAAAGCATCTTATGCCTGAAGTCATAAGCACAGTTCAGACTCCGATCTTATTTAACCTTTGCTGAGATTGGTAATCAAGTTGCTAATTACTGCTAATTACTGTTCAAGCTTTCATAGGTATTTAATCACATATTACATTTGAAAACACCATTTATTTGCCCAAAAATCTTTTGAGATACGAGCTATAATCAACTTTGAAATAGGGAAAGGTGGATCCTGGTATATGGAATATCCATTTTTTTGGGTATCAATTTCGAGTAGACAGCATCTTATTCAGAGAAACTGTACATAATATTTGACTAAACTCTGGCATTGTGTTCACACAGTCTTTTCAGATTTGCCCTCCTGACATTACTCATATTCAAAGCAATGTCTTCTGCAAGAGCGGGTTGGTGCTCCACCTCCCCAGCTGATTCACTCAGTAACCAGGACTCCCAAACCAGAAGGCAACTGCAGTGTGTCCCCTTACAATACCATGCTCTAAAACCTGACATCTCTTGAGGAAATTTGGACTAGGTCAAGGAGAAAAGCCCCAGTTGATACAAACATAGCTCAACAATCCGCAACACTGAGAAAGGCAACAAGACTGCAGAATGTGAAATGACAGATAAAGGAGATTTAGGTGAAGTTGCACACATCTATCCTTCCCCTGCATGTGATAGAAGCTCTTTAATGATGTTATCAGGGCCCCTAGATGGAGTAAGAGTCTTGATGTACATGGACACTTATCTGTCATCCTTTATTTTACACATGCAAACCTTAAAGATATCCTGCAAATCCAAGACAAAATAAAGAGTTTCAAGACAAAATAGAGATGAATGAACTGTGGAAAATTAAACTTGGGGAGGATCAGGACCTTTACAAGAGATGCAGTATGATACTAGTGTCAACTTCATTTATCAGAAATTGAGTTCAACCTCCTCAAACAATACACACTGAGAGAGTGATTCATTCTTTCCTTTGTGCCACAGCGATGTCAATGAGTTCAAAAGAGTTACTTTCAATTTACTCCCTGTCAGGAAAGGAGACATCCATCTATCCATCCACATGGACCAAAGAAAAGGCTGAGCAGACAGAGAACTTCTTGTGGAATTAGCCCACACTTTTCTCTAGTAAAGGGCCAAAGACTGCTCACAAATAACCTGTTAGAAATCCTCTGAAATAAAAACTAATATCATAGATACAATTCAGTCTGAATTCAGCCAAGGAATGCCTTGATTCAGCACAAGGAAAAGGCCTCTGTAAAGCCATTGTATATCACAAACATTAATGCCAGGAAGCTGAATGCTCATTGTATAGAGACCCAAAACTGTATTAATAACAGTACCCACTGAGGACATTATATTGTGCAATCTCTTCACACTTATAAAAGCAGGAAATTATTTTTATGGCCAACATCTTCTGTTTTCACAATTTGTCCCAGCATACCAGATATTTGTGGTATGAAATCTTCCAGTAAGATTTACAGAAAATAAAACTAAGTGCAGTAAAAATATGATATAATGGCTGAGCTAAAGCTTCGCTCTGAATATTCTGGGTGTTATGAAGTTGATTTGTATTGTTAGAGTTACACAAACTTGACTTTTGATGCAACTGAAAACAAATGAGCACGGAAGAAAATATTCTTTGGGTTACAGGAGAAGAGAATTATAATAAAAATGTCAGGTCCCACGTTCTGACCTCCACTCTAGGGACTATTTGCTCTCTTCACCCTGAAGAAGCCTGTAATTGCTGAAAACATTCACCACAGCCAGTGGTGAATGCTGGCTCCACAGTGGGCTGGGTCTCCAGTGGATTTACTTGTAGAAGTTACTGGAAACAGGAATGAGGAATGGCTGGAGACAGATCAGACTTACTATGTGAAGCTATGATGGAGACCACAAGAGGTCTTAGGCAGGAAGGTGGTGCAGTCTGTGTGGTTAAGGTGGAGGAAAGGTGTGTAATGCCTACTCATTCTCCTCAGCTGACTGACAGCTTAAAAACCAGGACAGGGCAAAAAAAGCTCAGCAAGTTCCCAGCTCAGCAGATACAATGGAGAAGAATTTCAAAACCTCAGGAGAAATTTCTTCACTGGAAGGGTTGTTAAGCATTGGAATGGCCTGCCCAAGTGAGTGGTGGAGTCACCAACTCCAGAGGTGTTCAAGAAATGACTGGACATGGTACTTAGCGCTTTGGTCTAGTTGACAGGGTGGTGGTGGGACAAAGGTTGGAATCAATGATCTTGGAGGTATTTTCTAAACTAAGTGGTTCTGTGACTGTGTGGATGGCATGTTACAACACACAGATAGGGCAAAATAGTCCAGCTTATCTTCTCAGGAATCTGCAAGGATATAAAACTGCCCCTTAGTCTCTACAGAAAACATGTATGGACTGAGCTCATGTATGACTCCTCAAGACTAGTTGTTTTGAGTCCAGAATTGAGATGCAGGGCTTCAAGATGAAGGTCCTCAGGAACAAAGGACCCTGATCACCAAACTCACTGATAGGTGCTCCAAAGATGACTTGTTACTTTTTTTCCCCCTTTGCACATAAATAGGATGTCATACAGAAAATCCCCCAAGAGAATGACCCATATGCGACAAGCACGAAGTCACACTGCTTAATGCACTCTGACACATCATGGAGGTGCTCACGTGACATCAGGGCAGGCCCAGCAAAATACCCAAACAGGACAGATCAAAACAGCCCAGGGAAAAGGAGCAAAGGCTCAAATGTAAGAGAGGGTTTGCCTGAAGAAAGGTTCTTGGAGCCAAGAAGATAGCAGGAAAAAAGAGAGCAGACAAGAGAATGAGGGCTGGAGAGAAGTCACAGATAAAGCAAATACCACAGATAATGACATGAAGCTGCAGAAGGCACAGGAAAATGATGAAGGAGACTTAAAAACACAGCTACAGACTGAGGGTAAAAACAGGAGGGTGAAAGAAGAAAAAGCTCTCGCTAAGAATCTGAAGATACAGTGATTTTGTGATTGCCAAGGTATTGCTTTGTTTCTGTCAAACAGTGTATCCACATATATTTTGCAATTTTTAGACTGTTAACAAGATTACTAAGCTAATAATTATTTATTTTCTTTTGTTTCAAGTGTTTCTTAGGAAGACCCATGTGAAATAGGATACTGAAACTTTCTGGCTTCGGGTAACTAAGACAAAAGTTGACAGACAAAGGTGAGTGATGCTTATTACCAGTAGCAGATGTTCAGAGACATGAGTGGGGAACAGAACAGACTGTCCAACCTTACACGTGCATCAGGAAAGCCATCAGAAACAGCACAGTGAATGGCAGTCTACACAGAGTTCAGGAAGTCAGTAAGAAGAGATTTTCAGCTATGATCCAATTACAAAAGCTGTCTGCACTCAGGCAGGGCTGCGCCACCTGTGTAGCAGAGGGCAGCATGTAGGTGTACTTGTGATGTGACCTAGGCCACGTGTCTGCCAACTTCTGACTTAAAGAAAGCCAATTCAGTCATTTTCCTTTTTAAAGGACAAAATAATATTAGCTGACAATCTCCTTCAACTCCTGTTTTTAACAGGAGCCACTTGGGATCATGGGTATGCTCGAAAAATCAGTCTCTGAGCAACTGAAAATGTAAGAGTTTAAGGTAGATATTCTTGTTTCATTCTTTTTGGCATAAATTCGGAATATCCACTAATAGTCCTTGGCTCAATCTTGGATGAGATAGACTTGCAGCAGCAGCCTTTAAGAGCAAATACTCAGGGACATCTGAGATACCACAACCCTTTCACGTAACAAGAGTACACATCATGCTAACACTGAAGAAAAGGCTGAACAGCAGTCCCTCAATGAACATGCCAAATATACAGGTTATATGCCAGCTCTCTAACAGCTATTATGATTGTCAAGCATATTAATAAACTTTTACAGTTAAAAGGAAAAGAAAGTCTGAACCTATTTTCAGGATATTGTGCTGGGAGCGAACACTTACAGGCTAAGGATTTGTCTGCAGGGAATATGCTAAATCAAGCCCTTTTGAACTTTTGATTAAATAATTGATGCATAATGCAGAATGTATAATATATGCATCCTTTCCCCATAGTTGCCTGGAAACCCATATGGAACAGTACTAGCAATTCCAGGAGCATTTAGTCTCTAAGTCTTTGGTGAAGACAAAGGAACAAAAAAGTTTTAAAAATCATTAACTCATCTCTCTTTCCATTCTTCAAGTACTGCAGGATACCACAATTAGTAACTCACACAATGGTATCATGACTCTTGTAATATAGTCTGCTTTTTTTTTTTAAAGCTGTATCTTTTGAAGCCATGTGAATAATGTCATTCACTGTAAGGGAACTTGCAAGACTCAGCTTTTGTTAAAATAGAAAACAAAGAACACAACTAATAGTTCCAGCCTCTACCTTTATGTAATGGTAATAAGCAGTTCATAGAATATCCAAGGTGGTCAACAGAGAAGAACAAATATAAGAATGCAAAATGGTGATTTTCTTTCCAAATTATATGATTTTAAGCATATCTCATGAAAGACTGATCACCGAGGGTTTAGAAGAATATGAGAATGCCATGATCACAAATTCAAGAGGCAGATTGTTTCGAATTGCAGCCAAGCAGACCTTTTGCACTTCTCAAGTAGGCAACACTCCTTGTCATTCAGTTTGATTGCTCTGTGACCCAGACCGAAACTATCTTTCACTTTATTGCTTCCAAGACGGAATGAAAAACAGGATAAAAACACAACGAGAGCAGAGCACTAACCATGGAAACCTACAGTGATGAAGGATTAAGTTGTTTAATCTAAACAATTCTGTAATCATCGTAATTTGGAGGCTCTGTTTCTGATGGTCATCCAGAATTGCACGGGTTATACAGTCTTTGAGAAGTAAAGGCAGGGTAGTGACAGTGAATGCCTCCTGACATGGCAGGGATCTTCATGGGATCCCTGCACCTTTGCACATTTCTTGTGCACTCTATCTCATGTTTGAGAAAATAAATACTCACTGAGTCAAAGGATGAATGTCTTTATACTACGCTGGCAAGAGATCTTGTTTGAGTAAAGAGAAGCAGTTATATGGTCCTAATTCAATCAGCATGTAAAGGTGAAAGATTTGGTGGTTAAACACCAACAGGACAGACTGAAACACTTGTGAATATCCTCTAGCTTGTGTTTCAGGAACTCTTTTGGATATGTAAGATCAGTGCATTTTGTCATGTAGAAGAGAAAGTTGAACCTGGATCTCCTATTGACTTCCTCAGCCACTGGATAACACAAAGGTTACAGCACTTCTAGTGTGGAATCAAGAATTTCTTATCCTTTCCTATTACTACAAGTACCAGACACTATGACTTCTCATTTTGTGGTGAACAGCATGTTGAATGGGATGGGATAAAATGATATCTTAAGTGTCAGCCCAGTATGAAAAGAACACAATCAAATCTCAAAACCTAGTAATTTTATTTAGGTTTAAACAAGTAATTTTTCAAAAAGTGCTTGCCATCATGGTGGGGGCCAGTAGCTCATACAGGCTGATGTCATCAGTACCCAGATTGACAGTTTCTAAGACAAACCCATTTTCAGCAGCTTGCTGTAGCATTACAGGAGGTACAAAAGTACAGACAGAAAAGAGCTTTAAGAAAAGCATCTAAAAATAATGTATTTACAATAACTGTCATTCATTTTCCATAGGAAATTACTGTGTTTCAGGAGGGAAGAAATTATTCTAACAAATGTAAAAAGGCAGATCAGATCAGGGAAGCACCCAAAAGCATGTATGGAGAATAAGCTGACAGGTCTTCATGCCTCAGCTGTGACTACTTAAGCCCAGAGGAGGTAGGATGAAGAGCAGGTGGAGGTGGAGGAGACTGCCTTGGACATGCACAAGGTTTCCATCACAGTCATGGCAGCTGTGATCTCTATGAGGAAATAGCTGTACTACAACTTGGATAAGCTGAAAGAATTAAAAAAAAGAATAATAAAAAACCACTCACACTGAACAATATTAAGGGGAGAAACAAAGACACCAAAACCCTAAGGTGTTGAGATTAAAATCCCAGAAAAACAAGCTCCTTTTTGTCTGCATTAATTAAGCCATATATTACTATCACCAGCACAGTGTTTGATACTCACTTTCAATGATTTATTCTGATCTAGGGAAATCACCAAAATCTGCTTTTGCAGCCAGAGTCACAGAATGATCTCACAACACATTCAGGACCGTTCATCAAGGACAACACTAGTTTTCCAGTTATACAGTTCTGTATTTGTGAGTGATATTTAATGGTATAATGGTTTTGATTATGATATGTTGTTACGTCTACTCCTGCTGTCTCCACAGCCAAGAGGAAATTTGCATGTGAATGTGGTATTTCATTTCAGCTTGTTAATAAATACACTGAGAACCAAATATTAAAATAAATAAATATTAACCAAATATTAAAATAAATCAACTGCACAGTGATCACTGGGGATAACTATAAATTGTGGGTTTTGGTGGTTCCTGAATACTGGTGAATGTCAAGAGGTATGTCTAACTGCTGTCACTGGTCCTATATGCCTTGCTTTAGGAAAGCCCATGATACCTCTGTGCCTAGATGCCATGAATAAATGGCTGCAAATCAACCTTGTCAAGATGGTATTTTCCTGGCAGTAAGGGGAGCTGAGCAGGAGGGTGAGAATGTACACTGGGTGCTCCAAAACCTGCTCTGATGCACTGGAAGTGAAAGACAACACTCTCATGTTTGACTGTGTCAGAGCAGCACTGGTTCACAGGGTTTTCAAGCTCTGTGACTGTTTCAGACCTCATGGTGCTCACTTGTAGTTTTCCCACCTCCCTCCTTGATTCTTGCAGTGTGCACTATTTAGGACCATCTTTAAAGCACATTTAGCAAGTTTACATGATGAAGTCAGATATTCCCATTTTGTATATTTTGTACAGTACAGTCTGGAATAAAGATGTAGCATGTTTGATCAGGTTTCTGCACCTGCTTCCTATCTGCTTTTAATACCCCAAATAATGAAATCTAACCTCAAATGATTAGAGCACTGCTATTTCCGAGACTATATCCAACACCACCCTCCAGTAGTGCAGGCACAGTCGGCTCAAGCACTCCTGGCTTTACATTCTGGGATCTCAAGAAGACATAACCACCAGCAATGTGTTCTCCAGGGTCCATCTGTCCACGACTCATGGCATTCATTTGGAAGTACTCATGCCCAAATCTCAGTATCTTCTCAAGATTTCTTTAGTATGTATTTGATTTTTTCTTTTTTTTTTTTTTCAGAAGAGGCATCTGTGTCTTGTGCTGGTATTTATAACTAAGAGAAGACTATTGCTATTGGAACAGGTCTATTGCTACAGGAGTTCTGCAAAGTAATAAGCAAGTAGCCTGCAGTTATCTCTTTCTATACCCAATACATCCTCAAAGGCACCTATGCTACCTACAGAGTTTGTCTTCTAATTATTTCCAATTTTAGAAATTGTCAGCAGAAATAAGAAGCATAGAATTATTTTATATTCATGGCAAATTAACAAAGTTTCCCAGGTTTTTGGATTTCCACATTCAGAATTTGGTGGGTCTACTGCTTTTGGGATTTTTGACACATATTGCATCCCAAGTTTGGGCACTTTGCAGATTCAGAGGTGTGCCAACAATCATTTGTAAATCTTACTATTATTTATTTGTAGTGTTAACTTAGGTAAAGAGAAACGCTTAAATTTGCAGGAATTTTTCTTTGGAAGATTACATCAGAGTTTTTTCAAATTTATCTACTTTTTTTCTGAGTTCTCAAGAAGAATTTCTTGCTTTTCTGAACAACAAGGCTGGACTGGATTCAATTCTATCCTGTTTGACAAATAACTATAATGACTGAAAATGACTTTTCACACTTTGATGGTTGCATTTCAACTATCTCTTTAAAATGCCCAGAGAGTTTCTTATAAAAAATATTTTCCACACACAGAGTATTTTCCCTAAAGTTTTACAGAATTATCAGAAGGACATATAATTACAATTTTGAAGACTGTTGGCTAAATGTCTGCAAAGAAGTCTTTTTCTTATGAAAATGAAATAAGTCCACAGAGCAATTAATTTGATCAACAGTGTTAGTACTCAAGGTGAAACATATGTAGTGATATTGTAGTAAAAGATGGTAAATTGTCACATTCTCTATAATTTTTGCCCATATAGTTTAACTAGTTCCAGGCAAAACGCTGCAAGAAAGAATGGCTCTTAGAATTTGAAGGCATTTTTGTCCATTGCACACTGTCTACTTCACCAGCCTGCTGCTGAAGGTTTCAGCAAAAAACTCCTTTTGTACAGAGAGAAGAATCCACAAAGGGAGGCCAGGAGATGAACCTGTGTCTGTGCCTGCATTAAAGAAGGCAGAAACAAACAGTGCACTGTGTATAATAAATGTAGCTGCCTGTTAAACCATATCCCATGACTGCTTATGCTAATGAGCACCTCCGGGTAAAAAAGATGGTGCTAATAAAGCCTCTGCTCTGCTTTCCTTGGAACAAACACTTCTGGCACCCAAAGCAGCTCTCTGCTTCCATCCTCATACACCTTCAGCCTGTAGCCAAGAGCAGATCTCTGCAATTTATTAAATTAGCTCTTTAAAAGAACCCCTCAAATACATTCTTTCCAAGCAATTTTTCCCTAGTAAGTCTGGGCCAGTGTGCCAGGGCAGGGCAGGAGAGCACAGCTGAAAGAAGACTAGGATGGCTTGAGTGACAGGAGGTGCTATGCACTGGGAGTGGAGCAGGACTGTCTGAGCTTTTTCTTGTTATATTCTATCCTAAATGAAGCAGCTCAGAAGCAGGATAAAGGTTTTTTGCTCATGACCCCCTCTTTTTTTGTCTCATGAACTTACTGTTGGGTGGTGCATAATGACCATTTCTGTACAGAAAAAAAATCCCCCAAACAGTAGCTGATATGAGCCAGAGGTCTGATATTAACCATTACAAGGGCAGTGCTCAGTTCAGTGGCTCTGTGTTTAAAAGCTCTTTCTTGGACAGCCATTGCTTGAACACCTGTCAGGTGAATGAATGACTTCCCACTGGTAAGAGAAAGCCCTTTGGGAGAGCAGCAGCCTACCTGAAACAACCAGAAGAAAACTGTACTTGATGGCGAAAAGGCACACACAGTTCAGCCCGTTCCAGAGCAATAGGCATTATTCCTTAAGTTGCACAGAACCTAATTCTTAAGATGACATTTTAAGCTTCTCCTTTTCTTTTACCCCTTCAGAAGAGACTGACATAGTATAAATCTTGAAACAAGACCAACAAGTTACTTCTCCTAGGTTATCAATGGAGATCAGAAGGCAAGCCCTGTCCATGAGTGACTTGGCACAAGCTGGCAAACTGAAGGGCATCTGCACTGATTCTCTATGAAGAGAACCAGTAATTCCTCAAAAGCAGATTGCAGTTGACAAATATGAGGCACAAAGTTCAGGTTAACAACCAGTCATTTTAGCCAGCCAGCCACTTCCAGCAATGAGGCTATTGCTAGCCCTTAGGTTTTTTCCATTTGCTTTGCATAGTTGCATACAGACTTTGCTATCACTGTTCATTTAACTGGATACTTTTGTCACCTCAGACTATTGTATTCTATTACCAGGAAAATGAAATTAAAATGTCATCCTCCCAAACATAAGATTTCAAAAAACAAACAACTGTATGCAACATAATATTATCTTTCAACACATTTGCTCCTGAATAGGAGAGGCCAGCCACTGGGCAGGTACTAAGCCCCCGAGTTTTGTGTCTGGCAGCCTGCTTATAATGTGATACCAATCCTTCAATTCATACTTCAGCCAAGGACAATTTAAAAATTTGAGAAGTGTGCTACAGAAGTGATTGCACAACCAGCTCCATGGCTAATAATACAGTAAATACTCTCCAAAATCTTTTCCATCACAACTTGGCCTCTCCAGTATGTTTGGACAGCATAAGCTAAACATTTCTGTAACACAGACAGATGTAACCCTCAAACTAGGAACTTAACAGGGTGGTTAATCTCTATCTGCAGTGAGCTTTTCTTAACATACTTACCACTGTGTGTAGCACAAGCATAGCCAGGTTGTCATTCTAGTCTGGATATGAGGACTAAAACCCACTTGTTTTCTCTGTGTTGGTCCTCTCCCTACTGTTACCGCTGAGAAGAGTTACCCTGGTTAGGATTTTTTTAAACTTGGTGTGGAAAAGCCCAGTAAATCACATATACCCAAACCTGCCCTTCTAATTGTCTGCATACTATTTTGGATGGAGAAGAAAGGATACACTCCATTACGGATTTTACATGTATTTTCCCACTGAATTCACAGCACTGTGCTAATAGAAAATGCAGCTGTAAAGGAAAAAAGACTGAATCTCAGAAGAAAAGTTAAAAAAAGTCACTAATCAAGTGGGAAATTTCTCAATAAAACCTAGAGGGAGGAAGACAGACATGCAGAGATTACAAGCAGGTTCACTCTCTCAGAAGAGCTGTGTCTAGCTGGCCTTCTGTAAATAAAGGGGTCTGACCAACATTGCACTTACTTTGCTGCACCCCAAATAGAAGAGGACTGGAACCACCATTTCTTCTTATGGAGCTGCTATTAAAGCATTTAATTTGCAGGACCTTGCTGGAACCCACAAATGTTATGTCACAAGAAAATTGTAGAATGCAGTTAACATACTTTTTAATTAAGGTCATGGCCTGCATTCTGACCCACCCTTCTATGACTGAATCACTGGCATATTTGAGGCAAGTTCCTTATAAAAACAGGTTAATATTTAAAGTCAGCCCAGGCACTCTGATTAGTGTCCTTTGTAATGCCAGATCAAACAGTCCCGGTTTGTCAGTGGTGTGAAGGACAGACTGGAAAGCTTATAACAATGGTAGGTGAAAGAAGTGCTGGCATACTTACAGTTGCATTTCTTCTGAACAAATCTAAGCTTGCATGCTGTTCGGTAGGTGGACAAACGGATGCGATCCAGATCCTGAGCCCCTAGTGGAAGAGAATAACGGTGACATTTGTATGGAATATGACCTGTGCGTATCTTTGCTAGCAGGGAAGCCAGAGAACAAAGAGGACACATGAGCTGACTCCGTTTAACAATTTTCAAGGTTCTCTCCTTTGCAGAGTGAGTAGAGAGGAGTGAGGAGTAAGAAGGAGAATGTCAGGAGCTACAGTGTTAAAAGAATTTTATAAAGGAAGGCAAAAAATAGTCAGCCCACTGTGTCAGTCACTTTGAAGAACAATCTGGTCAAGCTGCAGGCTAAGACACACTGGCCAGGCTCCAACAGCAGGGAAAACCTCCATCGAATTTTAATATTTAAAGCTCATAACAAATATCTTTAGCTGGCATGTCAGATCAGAACAAGGTACTGCCAGCAGATCAAACAGAAAAAAATACCACGCTGTAATGTAAAGACTCATGGCAATCTGCAGAAGGGGGCAATAATAACAATGCAAAGGGTGTGAGATCTTTCTCTATTTTGTGGATGAATGTTCTCTGCAATGGAGACCTCACAGGGTCAGCTCTCTGCTCCACACTGAGCTTGGCCCTGGCTGCTGCAACTTAAAGATCCAGTGGCACTTCCAAAGCAGCTGTCCAGGAGATGGGCACAAACTAACTGGCAGCTGCCTCACAAGTGCAGTACACAGGGGCCAGTATAGAGGCAGAACCTGGCAAATACATCCAAACAAGGTACAGTCAGGATGTAAGAGAAGTGGAGTGGAACACGGCCCTGCTTTTACACAAACTTCCTAAATGTTTTAAGGTTCCTTAGCTGGACTGTTGAACACATGGACCACGTCAGCATACGTAGCAGGATGCTCTGCCTAAGTGGAGGTAAAACAGCTCTAACTTTCCCCTATTTGCAAAAGCTATCAGTGATAGATGGAGAAGGGGAATCGTGCTGCTTTTGGTGTTCAAGAATGCTGAGACCAGCCTGACTCCACAATCCCAAAGGAAAACCTTCTGAGGACATGAAAAACAGTCTTGCCTGACAGAAACCAGCACTGAGGAGGAGGTGGCACACAAAGTTCCTGATAAAGAAAGCAACAAGTGATAGTACTAATAATTTATCTAAAGCTGCTGAGCTGGCACAGGTAGCCTAGAAACATTTGATTGACAGTCAATCACTTTATACTATAAAAGCTCAGTCCCACTTTTTAATGGCAAGGACTTCTAACACGCTCCATCTGGATGTGTGTATGGAGATTCCTCCCTGCAGTGGGGATGCCCTGCAAGGTTATTCCTTGAGGTCGAGTGAAAGAGATTTGCTCATGGTGTTGATATGGGTGAGTAACATCAATCTCTACTTCATAATTATTAAGATAGTTTGGAAATTATTTACTTAATAAATAGTGCACTGTATTAATAGTTATAACTATCTATGCTGTCTGATAAATAATTTTGACTAAAGTATTTTAGTCTAATTATAATTATCATCAATTTAAATATTTGTTTTATTTATATAAATATACTTGGTTTGCCATCCCTAATTCTGCAGGATGAAGACATGTAAAGTATCAATTACGCCTATATAATCCTCAAGACATAAACTGTTGACCAAGTCTGGGACTAGGGTTGGATCCAGCCCTACCCAGACTCTTCTCTGACAGGGAGTTTCCAGTGTGCGGGGGTCCTTTCTGCACCTTGTGACTCAGTGGGAGTCTTGCTTCCCTGATAAACCTCGCCTGAAGCTTCCATTCTGCCTCTGGCAGCATTATTCACCCACACTTTCTTAAACAATCTGTCATCTTTTAGATCTAAATTTTTCAAATGTGCTCTGACCTACAAGATGAAAATGAGAATGATACTCTATTCTCCCTAGATTCTGATCTTTTCCTGACCAAATTCTCCCACACTGTCTTCCCAGGGCTCCCAGCTACTCCCTTTTGCCAGTTAGCTGTCTTAACACCATCTGCTCCTGGGAGAAATTACCCATGACTACTTAGTATCAGGTATGGGAAGCATTTTTGTGAGTTTTCTCCATCTTATCCTCTATTGTTAAAATAATACAGGTTTTTCCCTTCTCCAATAGTATCTCACTGACAGGTTTTGGAAAACTTCTTTAAAGGTAAAGGGGAGGATAATGCTTGCAATGCTAAGTTTTTCCTTTTTAATAGGATAGATGAGTAAAATGAATCTAACTTTTCCCCTTTTAAATATAGTGAAAGCTACCAATAAGCTTCCAGTGCTCCTTTATAAAACTTCAGCCTTTAAACAAGATTTTAAAGAGTGAAAGCAAAGTGAGACACTGGTTCATTGAGCTTCTGAGGTTGCAGTATTAATCCTAAATAAACAGATTTGTAGGCAATTTTTTTTTCTTGTTTGTTTTGCTGGGGTTTTTTTGTTTCTTTTTTTGGTTTTGTTTTTTTTTCTTTTTTTTTTTGTTTTTTACTACTTGCACACATAGTGGATGGTATTTTTTTGATATTTTGATATTATCTGGGGAGTATGCGTTGCTGATAAGTCCTTGGAATAGACAAGTTAATTGTCATTATTCACATTTTCTGCAGTCAGAAATCTATTTGTCAAATAACTTCTGTAGAAAAGTGCCATCATGTGCTTACCTGATGGATAGTCCTGAAAAACAAGTGGAAAGATGTGCAGGACTGAGCACAGCCAACAAACACTGAGTTTCTAACTTCCCTACAGGATTGCCAGTGGCCTCTCTTTCCTTCTGCCTGCTGACAGTGCTTCACTCTGTTTCCTTTCAACATGCTCACGTCACGTAACACTGTTTGCAGTTTGCAAAAACAACAAAGGGACTCACTGCAAGCTTTGGCTGTTGTTGTCTTGCTGGAAATATGTGCTGGCAGTGATGTACATTTTGAACTCTTCATCAGTGTGGATATAACTGGGCATGTCAGGTAAGAATTAGGCAAGACTAAGACCTAGTGATTTGATGTCCAGTAGAGCATTTTGAGTTACAAAACACAATTCAAGCTTTAACCACAGGACTCTACATAAGGTGATAATGACTATGATATTAATGCCCAAATGTTTGTAATTTGGAACTAGAAGGATGCCCCTTCTGAAGGAAAAGGAACAAAAAGGTCAAACCGAACCTCTCAAAATACAGGGAAAATCACAATGGCCCAAATTTAAAGTCAAAATCAAATCCTTCTATTCCTTGTTCAGGACAAACTTCCCAATTGAAAAGGCTTGAAAAGTTGGATTAATTTTTTTCTTCGTTTTTTCTTTCCTGTCTTGTGTAGTCTGGAACATGACCCACTTTCTAAAATTCTTGTGGTGTTTTAATCACAGACTTGCAGATGTAACTCCAAGAACCAAAAGCTGTGGCAAAAGCCTTTATATTACAGATTTTCTTCCTGTGATATTGGCAGGTTGTGGGGTTTAATTTTTTACCACAGGCTTGTCTATCGTAACAGTAAAACCTGTTAAATGCGTGGGCTTCTGCGCAGCCAAGGGCACCTGAATGCAATGCCAGGATGAACTTGTGTTTCGGTGAAGCACACCCTCTACACAGAGACATCCAAGAGGCTCTCAAAATGCAAACTTCAGTATTTTACAAATATGGACATTTCTTTGCCTAAAACACATTTAGTATTTCACAAAGACTTAATATTTTCTCCTCTTTTTATCTGTTTGAAACACCCAGTTCTCTGTGTACATATGCAGTAGGTGGAGGAAGGAGGCAGGCAAACAGAAAAGGGAAGCTCACGTGAGATAAACCAGACTCAAGTAAATATGCCAAAATACTAAACTGTGAAAGAAAAAATAGTAGACTACAACTACTGGTGTATAGTATGGGAAAACAGTCCCTCCTCTGCCTCCAACTGCTGATTTTCCCAACACCTCCCTAACTCCTCCAAAACAATCCAGTATCAAAACAGCCTTCAAAACTGTGGGAACAAACCATAAATCCTCACAGCAAAGTCTTAAGCATTTCAGGAATATTTCAAACTAACTGAAGTTAATGGTAGCTGTGCTACTGACTTTAGCTGATAAAAGCTCAAGTCCCCTCTGTAATTCTAATTAAAAGTATAGTATTTTCTCATAATGAACAACTCAATTTTTTTAACAACCCCTCCCTCCACCTGGCCAAGATGTACACAAGAGACAGGTGAATCATAGAATATCCTGAGCTGGATGGGACCCATGAGAGTCATTGAGTCCAACTGCTGGCTCTGCACAGGATAATCCCAAAAATCACACCATGTGCCTGAGAACATTGTCCAAACACTTCTTGAACTCTGTCAGGCTTGGTGGTCTGACCACTTTCCTGAGGAGCCTGTTCCAGTGCTCAGCCACCTTCTGGGTGAAAAAGCTTTTTCTAATATCCAACCTAGACCTCCTGTGACACAGCTTCATTTCATTGCCTCAGGTCCTGTCACTGTTCTCCAGAGAGAAGAGATGAGTGAGAAATATTCATTTGCATTACAACAGCAAGCCCTGTGTGATACCAAAATAATTACAGGGCACAACAGAGCTAGTGGGCTTGGTGGAATGGGCCAAGACGGTTGTCAGTAGGCCAACTGAATGAGAAGTCCTTAATTTGGAGAGCTCAGATGTGGGGCTCACCCCTGGAGAACAGTCCTTAACACAATCAATTCACCAGCACACAACTGGCCTTTCAGTATGAACAGTAACTCGAGTCCCGGTAATGCTCTTATTAGTCTCCCACCAAAGATCAGGGAGATGCTCTGTTATTGTGTGGCAGGGGACAAACAATAGGAAGCTTAGCAATTACACACAAAACTCAGGTAAACCTAGTAACAGGGTGACAGTCTCAAACCTGCTATGTAACAATTTCCTGGAGAAATGGTGGATTGGTTGTTACAGAAATAAAAGAGAGAAGTGCAGAAGGAGAAATGCAGAAATGTTGTTGGTCTACCCTGACACACTATCCTGAAGGGAACACATAACTTCACCAGGAACAATAAAAAATGTGCTGAAGTGGAGTATGAAGTACATGAGTCCCTGTGCTGTGTCTGGCTGGGATGCAGTTAACTTCCTTTACAGCAGTCTGCACGGTGCTGTGTTTTAGATTTGCAGTTGAAAAGGTGTTGATTGCACACCACTATTTTAGCTGTTGCTCAACAGTGCTGGCACCACACCTAAGCCTTTTTGTTTCCTACTCTGTTTCCTCCCAGAGTTGTCTGAGGATGGGCAAAGGTTTGGGAGGGGACACAGCACGGACAGATGGCCCCACCTGGCCAAAATGACAGTCCATACCACATAACACCATGCTGAGCAATAAAAGTGGGGTAGGGAAAGAAGGGGGTGGGGAATTTTGTCTTCCAAGGCGGACGCTGCTCCACAACTGGCTGGGCATCAGTCTGCTTTTGGGAGGTGGGGAGTAACCACTTATGTATCACTGGTTCTTGGTTTTTGTTGCAATTTTTTCCCTCTCTCTCTGTTAATCAACTTTCTTTATCTCAAGCCATAAGTGTGCTTTCTTTTGCTCTCCCTATATTCTCTCCCACCCTGTTGCGGACTGGCCGGGGATTAAGCAAGTGTTCATGTCGGTGTTTAGCAGCTGGCTGGGGTCAACCCACTACAGATACCTCCAATAAAAGACACAGTCTTTTAGAGACCTTTATCCCTCTTCATTCCAACCAGTATACTGCAGCATCTTTGTCTCAAGAAGCTACTGATTAAAATAACACAATAAAAAAATCTGATGTATAAAATCCCTCGTTCCTCCTTTGGTCAAATCAGCCCATTTTCGTGCAGTTTTGTTCTCACAATATTAATTAATTTGTGCAATGGAGATCTGAGGTGGAAAGCTTGCATAAATTTTACGGACACTGCATAGCAACTGGCCTGGTCTATCACAGCAAAACATTTCCAGGAAGTACTTACGCATTTCTGCAAACAGCTGCCTTCTTTCTGCCATGGTATTTCCTCTTTTCCCACAATCTTCAATCATTCTGGAAGACAAAATCATGTGAAAATATTAAGCATTATTCCCAGACTGAACATATGTACATAAGCATCCAAAATCAATCCCGAAGAACCTTTGAGGTTGACAGGTGCTCCACATGTACCCAATGCCTTTTGCCAGTCTCTCTGTGGCGTGGTTTGTGGAGAACCTGGTTCCCAAATTGTCCTCCATTCCCTGGACTCTGTTTTCAAGCATTTGTTCACCCTCCCGCCCCTCTCTCCCAAAGGCAGTGTTCAGTTTTTCTGCTTGATGTAACTAACTGGCTTACATAACACAAGCTCTGAAATTCATTTTAGGTTTTCTTAAATAAGGAATCCTCAGTTTAAATTATGTAAGAGAGCAGAAATCATAAAAGATTTGGATATTATTTCATAGTCTAGAAAACTATGTTCTAGTCAATTCTGTGTGGAGGAGACAAAAAAAATAACAAACAACAGCAACTAAATCTCTACTCCACAACAAAATACACGCTATTTACTTAAGCAAACACAGTCCCAATATTCATTCACATTCAGGACAGTACATCTCTGATTAAATGAGTTTCAGAAAAAGGCTCAGAAGTAAGAATATATTTTTCTTCAGTTTTCAGATGAAAAAAATCTTCCAAATATTCTGAAGAGCAGTACTGCTGGATAGAACATAGAGAAAAGAGACGGCTTTTCACAGCCAGCATCCAAACCACAAAAGACTAAAACCTTCAGAGTAAAGATAAACATCTTTAGCAGCACTCAAAAAATTAAAACTAGCATCAGCATCACCACTTCCTATGCATAATTACCCCGTCGAACCAATATCCTTTCCTGCCTGCCAAGTCTGGTTAGGGCTTCTGACCTGCATTTTAATCTACATCCTCATGTCAACTAGACTGTGTAAAATAACATCAGACTACCTGGGTTATAAATGAGATGTTCTGTAGAAGCCTGCAATCAAAAATACTGCACCATATCCCATAGCAAATCTTCATATGTATACAACAGGAAGAAAAAAATTACAGGATGCTGAAGTCTACCATTACCAAAGAACTCAAGACAGAAAACCAGTTTCCTTTTATATCTCAAAGAAAGAAAGGCAATCACAGAAGAGGTGTTTTGTTGTGTGGGTTTTTTTTCCCCTTTCTGTTCAAATGACGTAGTGGTACATTACAATTGCCTTTTCCAAACAGCCTATTCAGTTCTCAGAGTACTGATAAAGACTCTGCTGAAGTGCTATCTATGGTGGACATTTTGTGATGTGAGCAGCAGTCCCACTAGGAAGTGGACAAAGGGTATGGATGAAGCCTCTTTGCAGGGATATTCAAGTTCACTCTTATGCTCTCATTTGGCTGGGAGTGATATGGATGTGTGTAGCATAGCATTAAGTCTGAGCTAATACATCCTCCCTTTCTGCAGAGAAAACAGCTCTCAGTATAGTGCTTTACAGAAGTGGTCACACAGCCTCTCATCTGGAGGCAGCTGCGGCCTTGCTAGCTTGGAGGTGTCAGGGAAGCCTCCCTGCAAAATGAGATAAACCTCAAGATATGCCAGGCCCAACCAGCTTCCTAATTAGACAGCAAGAAGTAGTATCTTTTTTACATGAATCAGCCTTAAATCTCTGCTCATAAAAGATTAAAAGCAATATAATTCCACTAACCCCAGCTTGAGTTCCCCATTCCTTTCTGTTTCTAATGGAATTCATAGTAAGAGACAAATTTGCCATGGGAAATGACCAGATCTCATAGGACAGGTGGGTTAATAAAGCCCTTGGAAAAGACAACATATTTTACTAGGCAGGGCAGATGAGTGAATACTTCAGGAAAAAAAGAAGTTTTGATTGTTTACTGTTTGTAGAGTTGGTCATATGCCATTGTAATTTTCTCTGATTTCTCCTATATTCAGAATTATTCTACAATGTGCAACTTGTTTTTGAACTATATATTGTCATATGATTTGACTGAGATTGGGTTAATTTGACTTTGGCACAAGAATTACATCATCTTCTTTCAGTTTCTTGATACAATTTACACTTAAACATTACAGATTTTTCTCCAGTTAATAATATGCTCTTTTCATTCCACCAATGTTCTCTAACGTTTGTGAAATAATCAGTGGTCTCACAGTGATTGCTACAAATTTCATTGAAAACGAGGGGTGCAACTTTATTCTCACTTCTCTCATACTGCCACCTGGAGAAAAATATTCCTTAGCTACTGCTTTGAAATATCATGCAGAGCATGGAATGTGGCTCACCTGTGACCTTATTCACCATGTGGATGAATTTTCCCAGTCAAAATTAAGCAACAAAGAGTATTTTTCAAATCATGCCAATTGTACAGCGCGTTTTCCACTTCCTTCAGACAGCCTATTCCTAAAGTACTCTTTTAGTGGGGGAAAAAAATCTTTGGTTTTCCCTTTTCTGCAGTTCATCCTCCCTGAACTTTTATTGTTTAGCTCTCCTTATACAAAAATGTTCCCTGGACCTGATCATAATTTTTCAGAATGTCCCATTATCTTCTGAAATTGAATCGCCCTTTTCACTGTTGGGGCTTATGGAGATTACCAGGCCTGACAAATAACTTTATAAACACACAACTCAGGCTTCTTCAGAGGGGGGAGAAACTTCGTATTTATGTTTTTAGGACTCTCCTTTCACTAGCTACTTTGCAGATTTTAAAACAGCCTTCATCCTGAATGACAATCCTAAAATCCTCTGTAACAGGGTAAATGCCACTAAGCTACTGAGAACATTAGTGGTGACAGTATTTTCAGACAGATATGTCCTACCCTCTTTCACATCTTTTCCTGATAGAAGAAAAGATTGACAGATGATGCTGACCATTACTGTTACTCTTGAGTTGCCATTGACAGGAATTCACTCAATGGTGTCTTCCAAGCTTTTCACATGCATTTTTAACTCTACAATGTGCTCCAGCCCAGGCTCAACTAAAGCCATTGGTCATGGTGCTGGGCATCTCCCTTTTAAGCCTTGCTCCCTGTGATCCAGCTCACAGGTACACAGCTCTGCTCTTTAAGTCCGATTACAGACTCATGGTTTGAGCCCACGATGCTCTCACCTCAGCTCCTGGGGCTGGCCCTGAGCTAATTGACTACAGCCATGTTCCAGTATTCCTCATTTTGCTCACAGCACATGTCAAGTCACAGGGGAAAACAGTACAATTTGTTCTACAGGGCATAAAAGCAAATCACAAAGCAAACTTTAACGTGCTTTACAAAACTGAAAAAATTTCTGCAGACATAATTTTGAAAAATATTAATGTATACATTTCTCATAGTAGGATTACATTATATTTGTCTTCTACGGATCCCTTCCACTATCTTTTTCCCTTTGCTTTTCTTTCCAGGAAATAGCTCCTCCACTGCAGGTAAGGAGAACACCTACTGTGCACCTAATTAAAATTCCTGTCACAAGCTAATTAGTAAGGTACCAATTAGCATGGTATTAAGGCTTCAATATTACAGACATTCCAAAGCAGAAATAATTCCAAGCATGAGGTTTCCAGCCTCTGAAAAAGATACTGTGAATGCGTCATTTTTACCCATGTTTCAAGCAGAAAACTTTTGACACTAATACTGATAGAAAGAAAAGAATAAATAAACCAAGAATACAGTTTGATTGGAACTATTTTGACTAGAATTTCACCTTCATGGTTATTATGCATCAGAACCATAACTGGTCTATTTTTTAATATACTTTTCTGGTTTATAAAATCTGGGTGGGAATATCATATAATAATGCATAAGGTGAGAACTAAATGCCTCATTTTTCTTTCCCTTGCTGTTGTGCTGCTTGAATTATGAGCACATGGGGCAGATGACCCGAAATCGCTGAAGGGATATCCCATGCCATAGAGCATCATTCCCAGTATATAAAGTGGAGACAATTGGCCAGAAGGTGCCAATTAATTGCTGCTTGGGAATGGGCTGGGGATTGTTCAGTGGGTGCTGAGCAATTGTATTGGGCATCACTTATTTATCTTGTGTTGTATTCCTCTCTCTTGCTCATTGTTGTTCTTACTATTATTACTATATTTGGCTTTGTTTCAATTATTAATCTGTTCTTATCTCAATCCTCGAGTTTCACTTTTTTTTCCTGATTCTCCATACCACCACGGGTGGTGCTGGTGATGGAATAAACAAGCAGTTGTGTGGGACTTCGTTACCAGCTGGGGTTAAACCACGACACCATCAAAAGAAGCAGTGGCCTGTATACCTGGAGAAGGCAATCCCTGCTGGAAAGCTCCATACACTGACTTCCCAGAAGACTGACAGAAATTCCCGGCCTGACACGCACACACACGCAGTTTCATGGGTCTGAGAAGAGCCACCCCACTAGCACTTCCACAAATCCCTATCCTGTTTGTCTGTGACAGATGAAGTGCCCCAGGGAGGCAGGATACATGCCAGTGAAGAAAATTGCCCGCTGAAATTGATTAATTCTGGCATGAAAAATTTATCAAGTCCCATGTGACGGCTGTGATGCAGCCGTGCGTTTGAAAAGAGAGGCTCCGAATCCTGGCCAGTGACACTTCTGACAGTCTTTCAGGCTGGATAAAAGTTGTTTATTCCACTGAAGCAGGCACAGAGGAAAAAGAGGAACGTTTCTCTCTGCCTCAGTCTCGTCCAGTTGAGCTCGCTGGGCCTGTGAAGCTCTGGGAGTGTTTTGGGACCCAACTTCTAGCTGAAGGTTTTGCACCACAGGACTAGTAAACACAACAGTGAGTATCTTGAAATCACTCTTGAAAAGAGTACCACCATTTGGTAGAAAATATCAGGCAGGATCAAGCATCCTTTATCTGAGCAGTCTGTAGTTCCCTAGCGAGGAAATCTCAAACTCCTGATACAGACAGCAATTTTTTTCTTCCATGAAATGTCAAATGTTAGATATTCACTTTGGTATCTCTGGGAATAAGAAGCATTAGGATGCAGAGAAATGTGCTGGTTTCTCAGTGGCTATTTTTTATGCTGTTGACAAATCTGATGCTATTTTTTATGCAGCTGGTCAATATTTAAACACAGCTTTGAGTAGACAACAGTACCATTTTTCAGCAGCACATGCTTCTTGTCTGCCAAAGCTTGGGACAATTTTATCAAAATGCCCTCCATACATAACAAACTGCTATTTCTTTGCAGAATTTACCAGCATCAGGAATTTAGATATATGAAAATGAAAGAGTTTGCTAGGGTCTACCTTACAGTGACTTTATGAGTAACTCAAAAGCTGTCGTCGACAGCTAGGATTCTGTTCATGCAGGATTCGTGGCAATATGAGAGGAGACTTTCCACCAATTTTTTTTCCTTCTCCTATTTTGTCCAAATTCAGTCCTGTTAGGTAGATACTGCTCAGCTGACTAGAACAGTTATGGCTGCTTATTTCAAAGTGGTTTTGGACTGGAGAACAGACAGTTAAAAGGGACAGTGAGTGCTGGCTAAAACTCTATTTCCGACATCACCAATCTCAGCAATCCCTGTAGCTAATAATGAGAATCCTGAAAGGGCATTTCAGAGCCCTCTTCCCCTTAATGGATTTATTGGTGCCTTATGAATGCCTTGTTCTGCATGTTCTAATGAAGCAGGTCCCTAATAGGTGCCTCTCAGCTTTACATTCCAGGACTAATCTTTGGCACTGTAATAAAACTGGTCAATGCTCTTTCTTGAGGCTAGGTATAATTGCATTGCACTTACAAAGCGTGCTTGTATTTTATCTAGATGAGCTTTTTACAGTGAAGAAAGAAAACAAAAGCTGTCACTAAGTTCATCTCCAACATGAGTCTCAGTAAGTCTGACTCTTCTTATTTTTGTCATATTTTGCAATTTTAATATTATCCAAAAAATTGAAATTCTTTCTTGATTGATTTCTTCAGTGAAATGTGTCTTTTTTTTTTTTTTTTTAAGAAAGAATTTTCCAACATACTTTTTACCAGCTCCCCTTTTGGGAGTTTTGTATCCTTAGTGGGAAACTGTAAAAATGGCTAATAAGACACCCACTGCAACTCATTTCCATAACGCACAGTCTTCAAGGAAGTTTGAATGCTACACAAATATTATCTGTGAGGTCTAAAAAACAAGTGTGAAGAGATCCATCACTAAAAAAACCCAAAACATAATTCTGAGACAGAAAACATGAGATTCAATATAGACTAATTTCATGTTCAATACTGTATAAAATCAGCACTTTACTATAGGATGCTGTGACGAAGGAACCATCAGCTGTTTTCCATGTGCACTAGGCATTATCAAGTTTAGGAATTCAAAATGTTACTAACTAGGCCAAAATATATACCAAAATCCTTACTTTTTTTCTCTTCATGGGGACAGTATAATTTTCAGCTTTTCTCTGCAACATGAAGAACATCTCTTAGAGAATCTTACTATTCCAGACATGAAAGACATTTAATAAAATGAGTACTTTACACTTAAAATATACATGCAAAACTTACAAAAGATGTCTTACAGGTGTTGCTTAGATAAATGTTTCTAGCCATGCTCTTTTTGTGTCAGCCTTCCTAACACTAAAAGAAACTACTCTATTGGATGAAATATGGAAAGAAAACCAACACTCAGTGCTTCAAATATGTTTTCACCTTTTGAGAGCGTATGATTATCCAATAAAACACTTTTTGGTCACTTCCAAAAAACTTTTCTCTAGGGTTTCACTGACAACATTTCTGATAAACATTAGAGTTTGATTCCAGCTAACTGCTACAGATTTAAATACAGGTTTTCAAAGTTTCATTAAAATGCTATTTAAAAACTGTATTTCATCTAAATTTTATGAAATATTTTAAGACAAATAAAGAAGGTACTGATTTTCTTTATACTCATGCACAGCATTTCAGAGCCTTAGTTCAGCTAAGGGGTAGTTAGAAATAACCTTCAATACCAGTCATTTCTTTTTTGTTACACTCAAAACATTATAGGGAAAGAAGAAACACCCAAAACTGAGACACAAAAGCTGATGATATACAAGACCAAATCTGATTTGTCTGATGTGTTAATATTTTTATGGAGTTTTCCCATTAATTCATTATGGACCTGGGTTTCACCAAAACGGTCATTTTTCCTTTAAAATATGTTTTTTTAAAAACTATTTTTCTAAAAACCAAGATCAGTGAAGAACTGATGACCTCTGAACACTCGAATGTGCAATTCTACTTCTTTCAGTTGGTTAGAGAAGGAATAATTCATAGAGAGAAGCATTTAATTGATACTCTGATACTTCGGTAGTCTGGTCTTCTTTCTTTTTTATTTGCCATTGTAGAGACAAAAAGGAGGTTGCAGGATTTCAAATATAATTAAACTCCTATTTAGTCAAAGGGATCTTTCAGTTCTTCTTGTGCTGCCATAATTAAACCCAAATTCATTTGAGAGTAAGCTGTCAGTGATACAATTGTGTTAGGAAGCATTTCCTTGCTTCTGCCAATTTTAATAATACAAGTTGTCAATTTTTGTAAATACGGATTTGATGATTATTTGCTGTAGGACAGTAGGTACTTTCATCTCCTCAGAATTATAAAAACAACTAAATAAACCAAATGGTAGCTTGTGAGAAGATACCTTACTAGGCAGTTGAAATTACTGAGATCCTTTGTGTGTACTGGGTAAATCTCACTAAAATTAAGTACTGTCAGTAGTCAAAAAAATTAGTTAATAGAGAGGCCATTGGCTTTTGTCACCTTACCTGATGAAAATTTTTGGCATCCAAACAATTAATGGAATAGCTATTGACTCAGAGAAGCTGAAAAAAATCTTATCACCTAAGAAGAGTTTTCCATTATTGAACTGACAATCAAGAAGCATTTAAACTTTTTTATCTTTATGCCTGAAACAGATGCCTTTCTTTTTTTTCACTTTTCTGAAATGTTGTAACAAATAGATTTATAGAAAATAAAGTCTGAACTACATCTAAACAACACAGCTAAAAAAAAGATGTTTAAAAACAATACCATGGAAATGCAAGCCTCTCCAGATCTGATTGGGGGAAGGTAGAAAATAAATTACGAATGAAAGAATGATGAGGCACTGATGAAATTGTTCACATATACTCTTTCATAGTGGTAGCTGTTAATTTACCTTGAAGCTCAGTGAGAGCAGGCACTAGAACAGAAGAATGGCACTAAGATGGGAATTAATGCATTTAAGAGCATATTTGGGTTAAGTATATACCTTCTAAGACAAAGAAAGCTTTGATTACTGAGTCTGTATGAATCTCACGCAGAGAGAAATCATCCTTAATGTAAGTAGGAGCAGCCTCCAGGCTGATCTAATTAATATCTGAAGAAGGCATTTTTAGCAATTAGCTGTTGTCAGGGCATAAGGAAATATAAGATTTTATCTTTTTCACCTGGCCATATCCCTTCTGTGAGTGGCCTGATGACTTGGGTAAGAAGGATACAACTTGATCCTTTTTGTGGCTGCATTCAGCTGAAGATTCTTTAAAAGCAGATGTCAATTTGTTACCTTTAATTCTGTTTTCAAGTACCAGATCTCATTGAAGGTCATGCTTCTATGTCTCTAATTTTGTGGTGGAAAAAGAATTTTCACATGCATTATTAAAATTATTTCACTAGGCAACCTTAGTTGTAAGAGTTCAATCCTCAAGATATTCAGTTAAGATATTACCTCTCCCAAAGTCAGAATGATTAAAATCAGGATCTGTACATTCTTGTCCCATAACTGTCTGCCTGCATACCCATGAAGAACCACACAAGCAATACAGCAATACAGCCATTATATACAGCAGAAACAGAACAGGTAGGCTGGCAGTACCATGTTATCACAGAAGAAATAGCAGAAAAAATCAGCAATGAGGTATCTCAATTTGTAAAAAACTAAGTTACAAGAAATTACAGGTCAATACAGTAATTACTGAGTCTTCTAAAGGTGAACACACAGAAAAGGAAAAGTCAGATGGGCTCCAGTCCAACAGAAGCTTTCTTTAATCTGTCCTTATCCTGCAAAGCCTTTACATACACACTGAACCCAAAGCATATGCTTGAATTCCACTGTGATGACTGTACTTAGCTGAACAGGAATGGACTGCTGAACTGGGCTCAAAGGTTTTCTATCCAGTTCTAAATAAATGTCTAACAAAAAAGGACAGCCTACAAACAGTGTATATAAAAGGAAATGTACTTGGAAATGGCACTTCAAGGAGGAGTCAGAGTATCTCCCAATAAAGATAAGCTTTAGTCACATAACAGAGAACATGTCATGTAGAAGTTTACAGAGTACTGAGGTCACTTTGAACGCAAAAGGAATTAAAGAATTAAAGAGAAGGGCGTTAAGAAACAGAAGGATCTTTCACCCCTTCATTCTTCTCTTCACTATCTGGATCTATGTTGAAATGCTATTCATGACACTCTTATAAAAGTGAATTACGAAGAGAACTACACTTTATGCCAGTTCCTACATCACTGGTTATTCCTAAAGTACCCCACCACAAAAGGTTAGCATAAGCTTCTCTTTTACAAAACTGTCTTTGATGCAAATGTATTCTGTCTTTGCCTCCCAGCATATTTAGGCCTCCCTTTACTGGAGTACTCTCATACAATATTATCATATTCTTTCACATTAGTCTAGCTAATTTATTTCACTGATTAATAAGGTGCAGCTATTTACTAGGAGCAGAAATTTTTGCAAAACTATCCACTTAATAAACAGTAAGTTAGGCATCTTATATCCTCACTAGAATATCAGTATGTTAGACTTAAGGCTGTGGAGGGCCATAATAACTTGCAACAATTAAAGAAAAAACCCACCCACAACAGGTAAAGGATGACAGGAAATGAAAGCAAATGCAAACAAAAAAATGGACAGCGTGATATGCACTACCAGCTAGTTTATTTTCTCAAATAAAAAAACCTAATATAACAAATTACTTTTAACCTAATTAAAATCTGACATTAATTTTATTAGGCAATATCATTATTACAATAGCATACACAAGAAAATGAAATACAATATAATTATGTAGTAAATAGTCTCATAGACTAAGCCAGAACAGAAAGCTAATGCTTGAAATATCAAATTCAAAGATAATGGCTGGTGATGCTTGCAAACAGACAATACAGAAACAGGCTGCTACATCTGATTCACTGATGTGGGTCTCTCCTCTCAGATATGCACACTGTCTCTAACACTGGTTGGAGCATGCTAAACTCAAGCTAGTGTTGTACATGCTTGAGGAGGAACATTTTTAATAAAACAGTATTAATTATACTGCAAAAGAACATCTAGATTATAAAAATCCCTCCAACACAGCATAAACATTTCAGTTACTAGAAATACCCTTGTAAGCAGACTTTCATCTGGAGAAATTTCAGTGTTCTGCATTTACCTTTCCTATAGCAAGAAGGGAATGTGAAGAAAGCCAAGGGGAGCACAGGAAAGCCCAGAAGAAGCACAGCTAAGCAGGCTGGCACTTATGGTTGTAAAGATTCCTGATTTGCTTTAAAATCCCCAAATGGTTGTTTGAAGATTTTTCTTCATGTACAATGAAGTAGATCACTTCTTAGAAACACTCATCTAAGGGTAGTCAAGACAGAAGACACTCCTACACAAGCACTGCTTTAAGATGCACATAATGCATCAACTTTTGTGGAAAAATGACTTTTGTATCATTAACAACAGGAAACAAGAGGTGCCAAGACAGGCAAGACACAGTCACACAGCATTTTATATCTGCATGTCATGTTCCCCCAGAGACTAAATGTCCTCAAACTAATTTTTCAATACCTCCTTCATTTGAAAAGATCTCATTTTCCTTCTAACACAACAGAGCAGTTCTGGGAGAACCACCTCAAAAACCTCTCCAGGGAGCAACTCAGTCACTGCACTACCAGCTGTAAAGGTGCCACTCCCAGGATCCACTGCACTTGAAGAGTTATTTCACAAAGACCAGTCACCAGAAATCAACAGCCATCAACTATGAGAAAACCTCACAGCTGGCAGGAGACAAGGATGGGGTGGTCAATGTGAAGACACAGAGCCACCCTACAGAAAAGCATGGGGCATTAAGGCCTCCAGCAGCTTGCAAGACACAATACGTTCTTGGAGAAAGAATACCAATGCAAACTGTTACAAGCCAATTTTTATGTGAAATGCATTGGTTCTGAGCAGACAGAACACTGTACAGATGCTTTCAGTATGAAGTACTGACCCCACACAGCCATGTACCCCAGCAGCCCAATGGCCAGGTATTCATGGCTGCTGCAGGGGCACTTCAATTAGGCCACAAAAGCGAGAGCATTGTGTGAATCCTTGCAAAGAGCAGTAACCTCTCCAGGCTTGGATTCTGGCAAGAAAAATGGACATGAATTCACTGTCACAGGTGACAATCTCCCTGGGCAGTTCCAGCCCCCTGCACTCTCAGAGGCCCTGTGTACAACCAGCCATCCGCCGAGCCGGCAGCAGCACACTGCTGTGATGCTCTGCATGCTGAACCACTGCTGTCAGAGTGGCCACCAGCTGACTGCAGAGAGCAATAGAAACTGGCACCAAGGAGAAACCTGTGTTAGTTACAAGTGCCACACCACCACCTGGACAAAACCACATCCAATTCGACCCTGCTGATAAGTGGAGACAATCCTTAAACTGGTCCAGAGACATCTAAATTGAAGTAATTTGAGTTGGCAATAAGCAGATTTGAGCTAAGCCTATTAATGATATTTGCAAACAAGAATAAGTACATTCACACCTCAGGTGTCACTTGCTTAATTCTGAGACCATGTCTAATATTCTTCTGGGTATTCTGGCAAGAAAGCAGAGGTGTATTTTTGGTCTGCCTTATCAAATGCATCGTATCTGAGTAGGAAGCAAGAGATCTTCTCCTTCTGTTTGGCTCTGGTTCAATTACACTCAACTATTACATTCTAGCTTAGGCACCAAGTTGTCTGGAAGCCATTGACAGTCTGAAAGGAGAGAGGCAGAGAAATGGGAAAATACTCTGAGGGTTGAGACCAGAAGTCTGATTTTTGGGAAGAGAACAACATCAAATCTATACAGTTTTGTTAAATGCTGATGAACTGGGAATAAAACAGCTATCTGCTGTTCATGTTGAGGATAGAATTATGAGGTGTGATATACAGGGTTTAATTAGGAATAATGGGAATGATATTTAAACACAGAAAACGTCTGTTCTCAACAGGGGAACTCTGAAGTGAAAGATGTATGAGGCTGTAGACAGTCTCTCAAGAGATATGGGGAATGCCCTGCAGTCTGTGGCTTTTAAAACCATCCTAATAAATCTTTGAAACATATATTGCAGGCCCAATGCTCTTTTCAATGAGGTGAAATGGAGACTCCAGACATATTTCTGAATGAGAATCTCAACGGTATAAAATAGCATGTAGTGGAGTTTTATCAGCAGAGCTCATCTTGCATACCTCAGTTGTGTATGTTTCTCCCTCCTACATATTTCATAATTTAGTTTCTTAAACATAGAATGTTCAAAATAGACTGTTTCAGCAGCCACATCCCACTCCTCCATTGCTCTTTCTGCCTTCACTATTACCTTTGTTTTGTCCCTTTTCTCCCAAACCATCTCTCGGCCTCTACTGACTTCTGATTTCTCAGACTTCCGCTGTGTTGGATCATGGAGTTGTGATGTCCAACAGCAAAGTGCTCAGTGACAGCTTAACCACTTTACTTCTTGCCTTTGTCTCCTGATTGTTAAACAGAAAATAAAGGAAGGGAACAAACCATGCAGCTGGATTCTGGGCACTGGGCTCAGATCTCTCCCTTGTGTTAAAGAGATGCCAAAGATCGAAACAAGAAAAATACAGAGGAATTGACAAACTCCCCTTTTACCTGTGAGGGAGATGACAATAACACAGAACCCTATACAAAAGTGAGATGCATTCAAGACAGAAGGTTAGATAACACTGCAAGCAGTGTTAGAATTGTTAGGAAGCTGCCCCTGCCTTAGAAAGGGGAACCAATAAAGCCTTTTGGCACAAGTGCCTTCTCAGGTGTTCTTTACCTTCTACTAGAAGAAAGTGCTGGTGGGCAATTTTTTGGACTGGGCTAAATTAACTGGTACTTAAGTGATGCAGGAAGGCTGACAACAAGCACTGAAAATACTTCTCAAGCATTATCTGAACAACTGCTTTTCAGCTCAAAAATTTCCATTTCCAAACCCCAGAGAGACAAAAGATCATTCTGCCTTCTCAATCTATTGCTTATTGACTCAGGTTATCAGTTATCTCACCTGATTCCAGCTCTTCTAATACCTGCATTTCACTACAGATGCCCAGAGGCAAAGGGTACTTAGGAATTAGAGGTGTGAATTCATTTCCAGAGGCACTGAAACAGATTTAACAAAATCCATTGGGTAAATATTTAGCTGCAGGCTTGGTTTTAAGCAAGCTTGTGGAAGTGTGGTTTTACAACACAAATGAATGGAAAAGGGGACTTGAAAGAGTCAGAGAGGCAGTTTTTTCCCCAGTTGCTTACAATCGTTTTTTTCTATTTACCATTTTGACACTCAATCCTACTTGTAGAGCAGCTAGAGAGCACAAGCACCTTTGCCTATGATAAGACTTACATGTTGTAGAGTGTCAAAATACTTGGCAAAGGCCTTTTGGTTAGTGTTCCTTGCATACAGCTCGTTATTCTGCAGTTGGGGAGAAGCACTGAAAGGATTTCCACTGGCAGTCTCCAGCACCAGGAGTTTGTTTGTATCAAGTGCCAGTCATTCCTCACTATTACCAGCAACAGGATATTGAAGGTTGTACCCTCTAATGTACAACATCACAGAGATTTGGGAGAGGTAGAAAAGCACTACAGGGTAGCACTTCTGTAGGCAATATTTGTGGTTAATCCTATGAGCTGGATACACCAGCAGGGCTTCCCAGAGCAGAAGCCCCAAAGGGTCCATTAGAAGCCAGGATGCTGATCCTGCTCCACATAGCAGAAACCCTGGAAGTCTTTCAAAAACGCAGTTTCTGACAGAGTCAGTCAGCCTGCAAAGCTTTTAACATAGCAGTCATGGAGCTATAAATAACCTGGCAGCATTAATAAGGTCAAAATAATGAGGAGGAAAATAAACCATAACAGGATCCCTTCAAACTTTATTTTCATCTAAGATGTTGCATTTTTGATAATCATGTTAGCTATGTAAGAAAAATACTCCAAGTTGAGACTCAAATAGCTAAACTTCATCTGATCATTTTGGAATGATCTGCTGAAATTGTTCTGACTGAAAAAGTGTCACTTGAGTGGGACATTAGAAAACATTAAAAAGCTTGCAAGTTTTTAAGATTATATATTTATAAAACCGTAAAAATACATACACATAAAAATGATAAACTAATGCACTTAAAAAGGAAAGAGTTGAAGAATTAACATTTTTAAGCTCCTGGAAGTTGCTGAATCTGTCAGCAACAGTTCGTGACATCAGCTGAATTCTTGAACACTGCCAAAACCTCAGGTACTGGAACAGTTTTAGGTGAGCTACTCTGAAGAGGAAGAATATTGAGCACCAAATCCAGTGCTTCACACATGAATGCTTTCTGTTCACCTCTGAAATCTCAACAGAAAAGCTAGGTACAAACGTTAAAAAAAAAAAAAAAA
>VZRZ01000282.1:745069-855633 GCA_013398175.1 Climacteris rufus
AAAAAAAAAAATCAGCACCGTATCTGACTTGAATAATGTATTTTCTAGGATCGCAATGACACATCGCATACTCTTTGTCCTGACTGCTCAGTCCTTGACACGGCAAAGGATCAGAAAAACAACAAATACAGTATCCTCTCAAATGTCTAAAGAAGAGATGTTTCCATTCTCCTCATGCTCACCAAACAAACTGTGATCACATCTGCACACATTTTGTAACATGAGGATAAAAAAGATATTTGTTTTTTATTTGTTTCCCTAGTATTGCAAACACTGATTGCAAAACAGGTAACACCTGAATGTTTATGGGATAGTAAACCTTCTAAAATTAAACTTTTTAAGCTTTCTGCAGGCAACAGTTACTCAGAACAATCTTTTCTTCTGTATTTCTATGCATGAAAAAGATTTCTATACACATTTCTGCCCTTCCAGGCAAAATACAGCATCTGGATCATCTTTCTGTTATACAAAGGTATTTTGCTTGTTCCTGAAATCATGAAGCAACAAACACATACTGCAGTATATGCATCAATTTATGCCAATATTTATGGGGAAAAAGTAAAGATTTGGAAGAAAAGGGTATACATCTTAGTGTATACTTTTCATCCTTTTTACAGGGTTACTTTAAACAAGAAAAGTATCTTTTTTTTCTTTTTCCTCCATAAACAATTCTCATGTATTCGAGGCAGGTAATTGTATAGGACAGTAAATGTTTGTTCTTTAAAAGAAAGGGTTTCAGTTTCTTCAGAAGCTGAGAGAAAATTTTGTCTGAATGATGAAGTGCAGAGATTTGCATGTGATGGCTCCTGGCCAGAGTTACCATGAGTTCTGGAGCAAAATATTGTGGCAAATTTATAGTCTGGAACAAACACTGTTACTTTTATTTTGAAAACATAGAATCTTAGTACAATCCCTGCTTCTCCTTTGAGGATGTCCGCTGTTAAATGCAATAGTACTTGCTCTATTCCTTGCAGGCCCCCAGGTAAATCTCCCTCAGCATCAGCACCTGGGACAAGACAGACGTGACACTGCTCCTCTAATTTCTGCCACACAGACAAAGGGCAAAATTAACATCTCTCCATAGAAACAAACACTTCTAAAAGTCACAAGCCATTTGCCCTGAGTATTGCTCTCACTTAGATTGCTGTAGATTTACTCCCTTGAGCTGATACCCAACACAAGCTGCTGTAACAACAGACTTCACAAATGCAGCCTGCACGTCTTACGGAAAATGTCTTGTGCTGAACTCGAAAGCCCCAGTACACAAAATGTCTAAAATCTCTCCTCTTAACAGTAGGCACTGAAGCCTGTTGAAATCTATGTGGAGTGTTCTGCTGCAGCCCTGTCAAGTGAAATACCCTCTTGTTTGTGGACGAAAGGCACCGGCTGATGCACGCAGCCCTGCTTGCCCTGTGCTGACTGATGCTTCCCTGCTGCTGGCATGCCAACTTTCCCACAGGTCATGAACTTTAGAGTGGCTCTTCTGCAGAACAGTACATTTAGAGCAAAAAAAAAAAAAAGGGAATAGAAAGGGGGCATATGTCCATAGATGAAAAAAAAAAACTCTAAATACAGAGTTTAATCTCAGTTCCACTTAAATCAATGGAAAGGCTTTCAACGACAACAATGACAATGAAGTCAATTTTGCCAGGATTTTATCCACGTTTAATTTTAGCCATAACAACTTGTGTTTTCAAAAGTAACCTGTGATTTAGGATACCTCTATTTCTGGATATATTGTAAGATGTCCATTACATGTCCACTTTCACAGAAGAAGAGTTCTCATTTTGTCCTGAAAGATCAAGCTGGGCAACAAAAATAAACATCATCCTTTGAAAACAGAGTCTAGTCTGTATGTTTGTTTATTTTGTAGTGTTGCAGTGTTAAAATTAGAATGCTGCAAGGTTAAATTGTAATGTGATCAGATTCAAAATCAAGGGGGAGCCAAGACAAAAGAACAGCAACATCAGAAATAACAACTGATAAGAGATGAATGATGGCAATGTGGGGATCAACAGTCCCTGATGCTCTTTAGTCACCATAAGGTTCTCAATGAAAAAGGTGGCATTTGTTACAAACCACACGATCTTGTTCATCCTTGAGTGGCAGGTGTGAAACAGTCACTGATGGAGAATGTAAACACCACTTTATCAGCTTGTTTTTTCCCCATCTTCATCCACTTTAGTAACATTAGATTTAAAATAATATGCTGTTTTTACAAAGATAGGAAATTAACCTAATGACCTTGAGGTATAATTTCAGGCACTGATTCCAAGGAAAGTAATCTATCCCTTAGCTGTCCAGAAATTTGATATGAAAAGTGTAGCTAGCAGATAGTGAATACAGAAAAAAAGAGGAAGAAAAGACACAGATTGCATGGAACGCTCCCAGAAGAGACAGGTTTAAAATATTGTTTATTTTTATGCAATAAATCAAAGGAGGGAGGGGGAAGTAATTATAAAATGTGGACATAACCACTAAGACTCTTATTCCTGGCCTGCAGCTGTTTTTAGAGAACATGGTCTGTTCTGCCTCCAGCACACCAGTGGGACCTTTCTGTTCACATCTGACCAGCTAAAGTGGAAGGGAAGATGGATTAACATTTTACCAGGTAGAATGCACTTACAGCCTTGGTATTACGTCCCTAAAAGATCAGTTTCAGAAACTGGAATGGGGATTCAGATTTTTACTATCCCCTTCCAATTGGTACAATTGCACAATATAAATGTCCTGGCTTGTTAATTAATTCAAGATCAGAAACATCATAATGAAAACATATTCTCTCGTGGTAGCAGTCAATTTAAAATACCACATGTATTTTATTTCTGTTAGAAATTACAACATACACTTAAAAGTTTAGGTTTACGGACAAGGGAAGGGCATTTCAGCTAAATAAAAAATAACACCTTTTTTTTTTTTTTTTTACAAGCTGGTGAGATCATTGCAAGGTTGTCCTTATGCTATTTACAACTTTTTATTATCCTGGTTTTGGTCAGAATTCAAACTATGGTTATGTGAACTTAGTAAAAGGAGCAAAAGCACTTTCTGCTCCTTCTCTCACTATTTTCAGCTCTGTAGCTGTTCTATACATTGCCAAATCAAATCCCAAACCAAAGAAAATTTTCTGAACTAAGACTAATTGCACTGGTGCACTGTTGAATAAACTTCTTATTTCCTAGGCTTTAGAAAGGCAAATGGGAACAGAATGGCCTGGCTACATTCTGAATTGTCTTTCTGGAAGGATTTCTTTGAACTTCACCCAGAACTTGAGGGCCTGGGATGTTCTTCTATTCAAAATGTATTTCTGAAGCACAGGAGCTATTTCTGCACCTAGCTGATACATTCTCTGCCTTACATAAAAAAGACTCCCACAATTGCAGTAGTTTAAAATCACATCTCTCCCTCCATGCAGCTCAGTTAAATGTGCTGAGAAGTCCTCTGTTTAACTGAGAGAAAGCAGAGAGCAGGCTGAAAGAAAAGCCCTGCAAAGAACTTGCTTCATTGTCAGCCATACAGTCCACATGTGTGGGGTTACAATCTCTCCTGCAAGGAAGATCCCTTAGGCTCTTACACTTACCCAAGCCGGCAACCCCCAGGCCCAGTGACGGTCTAAGCTGGTGATGTTCCAGCTCATGGGAATCTGTCTCACTGCTTCTCCCAATCCAGTGTGCTTGATGGTTTGATGGCACAAGGTTTCCTGTTGCAGCGAGCTCTGTTTGCTTTAAAACCATTAGAAGGCCCCTTGCACCAAGATAATCACACTTAGGCTCTTAAAAATCAAAACCTGACCCAAAATGAATAATTATTTAATTCTGCTATTCATCTTTTAGGTTATTTATGTGATTTACAGACTTTCATATTATCAACTCAGAGGAAAAAACCCTACTAATGGCTAGCTTAAAACATACTCCTTCTTTAGATTCTAATCATGGTTCAGGATTACTCCATTTTCCTGCATTTAATGTACCACTGTAATAAATTCACTCAGCAAAGGAGACTCAGCATTGAGGTGCAGAAACATCATGATAAAGAAGGCATGGTAGAAGCTGGTTTCATAACCTTTCACATGGTGCAGCTGTAAGAAGAAATTTCGTCTTTCACACGCATTCAGTGCTGTGTCTGTGTGCTCACAATCCCCCATCATCACCTTCTGTCATTCACAAACAGATTTTCCTTTACAAAGATAATTTTTAAGTGTTCAGGGTGCAGAAACCGCACTTATTTCCCTGTAACACATTATCTTGGCATGTAGGGAAGGGGTTTCCAAATCTCCAGTACACAAGCACATTAAGGGCATTTTGGAAACAAGATGGGAAAGAAGAGAGTGGCAATGCAGACAAGGGAAGACAGTAGGTACATCAGAAGAGGTGGGAAGGAAATACAAGGAATGTGCAGCCTAGAAGCTAAGGGCTGCCTATTAGTGCCTTTCATATTAAGATGTTGGAAGCATTTTCAAAGCTCACTGAAGACACTGAATTGTACCTTTGCACACAGAGTTTTCAGAGGTCAACAGTTACATTTCTAACACACAACAAACACACTGGAATTATGGAGTAAAATCCGAGTAAAACAGGTATTTTTGGTCAGCTTACTGATGAACAACACCATCAGCTTGAAGCAGAGCGCCAGAGAAGCATTTGGGCACCCGCCTAGCGGCTGCTGACGTGTGAACTGTGTGTGCACTGCTCAGGAAACAACGAATGGCTGACAGGAAACCATCAAAATCAAACAGTAACTCTTTGGCTCAGAGGCCAAAGGACTAAGCTTTGTTTCTCAAGCCACAGGAAGCAGCACATTTAAGATGCTCAGAAATGATGCAGTTACGGGGTAAGATAATATTCTTTGAAGATTGCTATGGCCACACTTCCCGCGAAACAGGAGGCATATCCTGACCTTTGCATCCACACTATCGCCCAACACTACCAACTGTCTTCCATCCTGCAGTGCTGCTAGGATGTATAAACTCACAAAATCATGTATTGAGATAAAAGCAAGCCCCTTTCCCACTTGTCACAACCTGGTGGTTTGGGCATGATACCATCCCAGCACATCCACCTGTATAACTGGGACAGATGCTGTAAACAAAACATCACATGGTAAAATGTGAAGAGAAGTTTGAAAGCCATAAAGCCAATCAGGTCTAACTGGACACATACTAAAGATTAAAAATTACCATAGTTTCAAGGCCTTAGTGTTTAAGTGTATTCCCTAAAGCCTGATGATGGAAATCCTCTCACAAAACTAATACAGGGGATAAAATAGAATTTAAAATAGTCCATCTATTAGATATTGGGGGCGAAAAAATCCATTTGTGTTGCTATTTATGTCCATAACATTTCTTTGAGTAGGAAATTACACAATACCCATTTTACTAAGCTTAGATGTTTTCAAACATAAACGTCATTAAAATAATTCAATTAATGCACATTTTTCACGTTTAAACATATTCCAAAAAACATGTGTTACTCCTTATTTTGGAACATACTGCAGCACTTGCTCTGTCTAAAAACTACATTTGTATTCATACAGATGTAGTCCGATCAGTTAAAATTTTGATGTTACCATTGCTGTTGAATTTGCCCCCTAGATTGGGAATACAGTTTGACCATGCTAATAAATTAGGCATCCTAGGAAAGTCAGCTAACTGAAATCCGGTTTCTCCAAGGAAAGCTGGAAAGAATCGCAGTTTCCCTTTCCTGCCACCAACAGTTCCTGCAATTAGGGAAAAGAAAAAGCAGACAGATTTCTCTAACAACTCTTACTCATGGGGATCTTGATAATGAGTCTCAAAAAGTCCACAGAGAAGACAGGAGAATAATTTATTTGGTTATCTTCTGTCATGCAGAACTCTTACCAGCCTTTCCTCCCCAAGCATTTGTACACAACGTAAGCTCTTTCACTTGACACCTTTGAGGACTTCAGTGTGCTCATAAATCCTAAAGAGTCATAAAGGAAACTGGTGACTGATAGGAAAGCATAAAACAGTTGGTGTTTAGCTACAGCAGAACACTTCTTGTTTAGGAAATACACTCTTCCAGACTATTGGTTTTAAGGGTTATTAGTGGGTATTTACCTTTTGAATACAAGTATATCTACTTTTGTACCTGTGAAATAGATGCACAACTTTTTTTTGTCTTGGTTCCGTAAATATTCAATTAAGCTAATAAACATTTAAACTGAAACAAATTAACTGTGCCAGTGCAATATTTCCGTTTCAATTAACCTTTTAATTTAAATGTTCATCTGCCTACTCTCAATATAATTTAAAGCTGGTAAAAATCCAAGAAATCTTTAATATAAGTGAAAGATAGCCTGACTGGAATGATAATAAATTCTTAGGTGAGATGTCAGCAGTGATTTTCTGAGCAAATTGACAATAAAGAAGGGTGATGCATTTATGAAGCCTAAGGGTTATGAAAAGGAAAAAGAAACCCAACCCTTTTTGCTTTGCTCTGCTAACTTCAGCAGAATTAACAGTCAAGATGTTCCTAGTTTTCCAGTATTAGCATTCCTCAGTGCACCCTCAGCTTCACTGCTGTTGTCAAAGGGTGCTTAAAAGTCTAATCTGCCTCTTTCCATTCTAAGAAGCACTCCACACAAAAATACCCCTAACTAGAGACAGCTAACAGGCTTTTAGTCCTCACCTCGTGACATAAATGTGTGAGAAGGAACATTCCTAATTACAGTTAGTAGGTGGGTGGGTGGCACAGTGCCTCTCAGCCCTGCAAATCCAGCTGCTCTCAGTCCAGTGCTCGGCTGCAGCTCTCAATGAGGGTGGGATGGTCTAACTCAGAGACAGCCAGAGCTACTTCAGCCTCACAGAAGAACAGCACACAGCCTGACACTGCTAACAGACTACCTGCTCAGCAAAAGGAAGGGGACACTTGCAGCTGGTGCTTGTTTTGCCCTCCTTGACCCAATAGACCTTGTGACATTTCATCTTTTCTTCAGTCATTTTTCTTTCTGGAAATCATGAAAACCAAATTAATTCATGCCAATAATTTGTGCCTAATGTCACACATGACCTACTTTAACTGTGTCTGCGTGTGCATGTGTATATGCACACACAAAAGCAAGTATATGAGGGTTAGGCTACATGGGACAGACAGGCAGGGAGGGAGGTGCCTGGTCATAGGTTAATTAATTAGTACAGCCTGAAGTTGACGGAGGAGGTGGTAGAATCACAGAGAAAAGCTTTTCCTTAGCTCAGCATCTGGACAGGAGCTTTTAGTCTTTGATGTTCAGAGCCAAAGACCATCTCAGCACAGGCTTATTAAGGAATAAATCTGCTGGAAGAAGCTATGCTCCCTTTCAGCTCAAAGACCTAACTTCTCCAAGAGCCACCAGAGGCACTGAGCTTCTGCCTAAAGAAGCACATTTTCTTCTTTCATAGGAAGGCAATTCCTCACTGAAAGTAATCATCACATATTCCCAAATTAATTTTTAAGTTTTAGGGTCTCTGCACTATATGCCCACCTTAAAGAGCTTTTTTTTTTGGCTGTACCTCTACCATTCCGTCAGCATAAAAGAATTTTCTTCTCAGGGTGTCACAGCATTTGGCATTTTTCCTTACTAGGCTGTTCTATGTGAAACAGGAGGCTGAACAGACTTTTGTTCTGCAAAAGAACAAAGAAGTTCTCCATGGTTCGTGGCTGCAGAAAAGAACATACAACAAGCCTCAGAGGAGGGGAGTGGTAGCATCTCATGACTGCTTGGTAGCATTGACTCACAATTTGTGAGCATTTGGGACTTGGCAATATTGAAGGCAAGTTCCTCAGAGGAAGAATTAGAGGAAGTCTGACAACAGGCAAATGTGATCAAGTGGCAACTTCACATCTCTCCTTGAGGCATTAATATACAAGCCTCTTTTCCTTGCTCAGTGGCCACAGCAGTCCTGGACCATAGCCTCATTTTCCGCAAGCTGTTGCATGCGTTTGACCTGTTTCAGCACACACTTAAAGCTGAAATGGTGCTGAAGCCAGCCCTACAGACATCTGAGATCAACATCCTGATGGCACAAGCTCATGTGCTCTATGAAGAACTGAATCAACTTCTCTCAGGATGACTTCATAGCAAGCTTTCTTCCAAAGAGAACAGTTTTCTTTAATTTTCCATGTTGAATGCTTTAAGTAGCTGGACCTTGTGAAATAACTGCTCTTGAGAGCACAGTTCCTGCATGTGAAGAAGACACACTGGAGTGCTGCCAATGCCCGCTCAATCTGAGATGTGGCCCTGGAGATGTCAGCTCTCCCTTTGGAAATGCTTTTGTTCATTTTGATTGAGCCAGATGAACATTTGGATGTGGAGCCCAAGCTCCTAGAGTTAGCATCTGCTACTGTAATCATCCTTGTACATATTTATCCCTAGAAAAATATCTCAGCCATCTGATGGCTGAGTGAGGGACTGGCCTGCTCCTACTGGTGCACATATTCCTATATCAATTAGTCATTGCAAGTTGTTCCATATTGGACTTTTGCCTGTGTTACTATTTGCATACAAGGCATATACACATAGTATCACATAGCCTTAAAATTTTGTGCCTCTTTTGATTCCTACTAATTAAGATTCCAGATTTCTTTCTTCTCAGAGGCTGATACACAGTCACATCAGTTCAATGGATTAATTTTTTTCTTTCCAGTGGAGTCAGTTAGGTATTTCTGCTGTTTTCCAGAAATCCAAATCTAGTAAAAAGATGATCATATCAATAAATTGTGTGATTTTAATCTGTAGGAGTGGGCAGATGAGATCTCCCTTGCAAATTTGTTGACATTATTAATGAGTTACAGTTTTAATGCTGAGTAAAATCTGAATTGCAAAAGTGTGCAGTAAATTTATTCTCATGGCACAGTAATGCATTTTAGCAGTCTTCCTTGACTTTCTCAGCTGCTTCATATACAAGAGGCACCTATATCTTATAAATAATTATTGTTTGCTTTACTGCACGTTTCAGAGGTTTCAGCTACCAGCAGGTATTATTTGTTTTGAAGGTTTTAAAAAAGTTCTGTGGGGTTAATGAGACACCAGAAAGTAAAGTGGAACAAAAGTCCAGTGGGGAAGGTTCATATGTACTCACAGATCCCACAAAGGAATAAAATGCGATACTTGAAAATACACTATTCTTCACCAAATTATGACCAGGATTTTAATCTTCAAAAACATTTGTAAGCCTAATATATGATCCTAGAAAAAAACATGCAATGGAAAGCTATTTGGTGAAGGAAACCACCTTTTACTGACAGCGCTCATATTCCTTCTGTTCACCAGGCTTCACCAAAAATATGGTTTTCCATACCCATATTTCCATAATCTCTTACCTGTTTTTAGTCTAGCAAAGATGATTAGCTGGACACTCTTTTTGATGCTGTTTTGTTGTTTTTGCTTAATAATGAAGCCTTTAACGAAGACTCTCACTTTCTTTTCTCCCTTCCTTGTGATTAATTATCACAGCTGTGATTTCAAACACAAATAGAGAGGGTACTACTCAGAGGAAGGTGCTTGGTTTCCTATTATCTAGATCCCTTAATTTTTTAATTCCCTGGACAAACTCACCCCTAGTGCATGTCTGTGACAGTCACTTAGATAGTGTGTTAGTGATACCATGCTATGAAACACTTGCATCCCTGGTGGCTTACACTGTGGGCCACAATGGATGCGCTGTATTAGTGAAAAGAGCTCTTGGGTGCTTGAATCATGCTCCTCATTTACCCCAATCAACGAGGTCCCTAAATCTAGATAAATTAAACTTCTTTCATTGCTTAAATAATTTGATCTGGACTTCCTTGCTCTGCTTGAAGTGGTGGAATCAGAGCTAAATCACTGTCCTATTTTGCTTCAGTTTTCCCTTATATGGCTAATCTTCCTCTTCAAAGATTTCCACCCTTTCTGAATCCTCATTTTCAAGAATCCCAACTCAACTTCTTGCAAACCTGTCTCATTCTGGGATCAATAATGGGCTGCGCATTTATATGTTTCTTTATTTCACGAATTTTCTCCTGTGAGCTGATAGGCAGAGTGGCTGCTTCTTCATCTCTATTGAAGTCACCTCAATTACAGCCAAGGGAACCAAGGGAGCTCAAACCTGAGCTGTGACCACACAAGTCCCCACAGTGCTGCACAAAGCACACTTGCTCTGTGCTGAGGGAAAGCTGCCCACCACTCAGACTTGGCTCAGTTATACCCTAACTCAGACTGTTCCTTCTTGCCAGTTAACGGGGTGAGTGAGGGGAAGGCTTGACCTGCGCACCAGCCCTCAGTTTCCACAGCAATGCTTCCAGTCTGCCTACAGTGGCAATGAGCACTTTGAACACTGGACCACCGGACTGAAGCACTGGTCTTGTGCTTTCTGACAGAACCAGGGAGTGGATGTGCCTTTAGCCTCAGCACTGTTCCTAAACTGGCATGAAAAGTGCGTGGAATTCTGCCTCTGATTCTTGTTATCTGTATACGCAGAATAATCTGTGGAGCAGAAGTTTGAGGCTCTCAACTATCTCTTATACCATCAGGTGAGAAAAGCAATTATTTGGTGAAATAAAGAGAGCCAAGTGGTAAGAAAGAAATAAGTTCTAGGTTGTAGATAATAAAAAGCATTCAAAATGTTGGAAACGCCTCATGGGAAGCAAGAAAAGTACCAAACCATTTAACCTGAATTTCAGGAAGGCTCTCCACCTTCTCCACTACTGTTTTGATCTCCTCAGCTTTTCCCTTTTTAAAGTACTGTTGTCTTCATCTACCTAACGGATGTCACGTGAAATCCTGTCACATTTAATCTGGTGATGTGTAAAAGCAAAAGAAAAGCTGCATAGAGAACTTGGGAAAGTAAGTAGTTTTTTGAGTTTGATATGAGTCTGAACAAACACACAAGTTCAATGCTAACATTAATTATTTCTATTTACCTGTGTGGATGAATGGTTAACAGGGTAAAAAACACAGTAACCTGTGGCACTGTTTCCACTTTCATGTCTTTATAGGTGCACCGAAGTTTGGTTAACTGCATTAACCACACTGTTAGACTTTAGCAAGCAGCATAAAATCTGAAGGAGAAAATGATATGAAAATTCATTTCCAAGAAGACTCAGGCAGTCTGATGAAGCAGATTGGGAGGGAGAGAGGAAGAAATGTTAATAGATTCTAAAGAGAGCAGATCATTAAAAAGTACTGATAACAAAAATCACTAAGTAGATAATGCCCTGAATTCTGACTGACAACGGAGATGTTCTGAACCACTGTGCAGATAGTAATAAAACCAAAACTTTTTCAGTATCTTCAAGTGAAGCTGAAACAACAGCAAAAAACTACATATATATTTTGCATTGATTTGAAGGCAATCACCTCCTAATCTGTAAGACTTGCCTCTCCCCAGTGGAAGAGTCTCTCTAACAGTTTAAACCATTGTCAAAGTGTTCACATTGTCACATTAGCAAAACAACTTTAAAAAAAGACACTTGGAAAAGCTAAGAGCAAACTCTCTGGGAAGTTGAGCTGCCACACAGAGGAGGGTAAGATCTCAAGTTAATCGATGCAGCTGTACCTTACCTGGTTCTGCAGTTTAACACCTCCACACGCCCCTACTTTCTGCTGTGCTGGGAACTGGAGCATTTGACCTTCCCCAGCTCTCCAGCAGGAACTCCAGTGCAACCTTTACCTTCAGCAAGGAGCTGTGTTCCTTTCCCCCCTCGTGTTCTGCGCAGAGCAATCTAATACACTTCATCATGTGGTGTGTTGCTATAGCAGCAATGAATCCAGCTGCTGCAACACAAAAGACTGACAAAAAGTTGGTTTTTTTTCCTGTCCACCCACCCAGTAAAAGTCAGGGTTGTTTTCTTGTGCAGCAAATCTAACCCAGATAGACTCATCTCACCTGTGAGAGCTAAGTTATGGCAAAGTCTAAAAAAAAGACACAATCAAACTATAGGTTTTGCTTTGGGAGACAGCTTGGGGTTTATTTTTAAGAAAACAAATGAGTCAGTAAAATGAAATCAACACCCCTTACACAGCTGATCATTATTTTTCTGCTCCTGCCATTCACTGGTTTCAAAATTTAGGTCCCTATCTCCACAGGTATTGCAAGCACAAAATCATGCTCACCTATCAGAAATGCAATGGTATAGCTGCAGAGCCAGTAGAGGTGACAAACACCAGATTAACACCTTCAGAAACAAAACAACCATGCACATCCACTGTTGTTTGGAAAGAAACTTCTACAAAATTGTTTGCTTGTGGAACAGAAATCAATTGATGGAAAATACTAAATAACCATTATTAATACCAGCATACTAGACTAAGCACGAGGACTAACCACAGCAGAGCCTTTTGAGTTGAACATTAATGCTTTACAGCTTCAAATGAATTCTTGCACCGTTGAGACACCTTAGTAATACCATTCAAAGTTTGCCTTGGGAAGTGCAGTAGAATACATGAATTACCACCTCTAAGGTTCCAGTCTTGCAACTGCATCTTTGAGAACAAATTCTTCCTGCAAAGCAGAGCCATATTCTTCCTCCAGCAGTTTCAGCACAGAAAAGGATAGAACATGCAGTGTAGCCAAGCCTTTCACCTGCAGAAAGCTTCTTCAAGAGCAGGGAGTGAACTGGCAGTAACCTGATACCTGCCATACAAATTGTGCCAGGCTTTTCTGAAGTGGTCTTAAAGAGAGTTTTCCCAGGAACCTGCCTTCCCCAAAACATCCTAGGCATTTTGAATTTGACTAACTGCTTCTTGTTTTCAAGATGAAAAGTCTGTTCAAGGTGTCAAAGATACTATTGCTCCAGGAGTGTCTTAAGTAAGAATGTAATCTAGCAACTACATAATCAAAAAGTCAACTTTTCTATTTAGTTCTCCATTTGTCTGAATGTAATGGAAGATGTAGAAAAAACAGCTATTGCTGTCATGGACCTCAACCCAGCCTGTCAGAGAGCCCAAAACAAAAATAAAGATAAAATCCTAATTACTAATTAATTCTCTTTTACTGCTTTATAAGTAGAGTCAAACTCTATCCAAGTTAATTCATAATATTTTTACCCTATTTTCATACAAGACTTGCCAAAGCTGTTTGTGGAATCTACATCTTGCTGCATCTGTCAGCAAAAGCCGGGTTTGGAGTTCACAGATCTCCAGTTTTGTAGATGCTCAAAGCTGCAGCTGTTCTAAGATATCTCTGAAGATGGAAAACAGCAATGCAGGCTCCTGGAAGAGTCACCTTACTTTGCCTTGAAATAGGTATTTATTTATTAATTCACTTTTAAAATTCTGTCTAGCATTCTGGATACAGGGTCAAAACACACGGTGCAAGAGGATTCTCCTCAGAACAATTTCTACAATTACTCAATGCCTATCCTCTTGTTAATACACAGTGAATTTTCTTTCCCAAATACTGACTAACAGAACATGTAGGCCATAAAGCCTACATGCTAAGTTGTATAATGCAGTTGAGTTTCGGTTGCTACACAGCCGTTTGCAAACTCTGTGTTAAGTACTTTACACACAAACAAGTGCAAAAAGCCCCAGGAGCTGAAAGGTGAGCAAACCTTCCGTGCAGGTCTGTTAATATTACAGTCTTGTCTTGTATACTCTTAGTGACTTCACTCAAATTCTGTATAAACAAGTAAAAAAGAAAACCTACTGAGGGAGTCTAACGGACTATTAAACAACATCACCTGTTATAAAAGAAATGAAGCCAGGCTTTTGAAGAGCAATATTGCTAGGTCTGAACCAATAAATGATGCAGGTCAGGCAGCTGAAACTCCAGGCTGGAGCCGCAGTAGAACTCTCCCCCACTCCGTGACCAGAGGGCTTTCCCACTCAACAGGACTTGAAATCGTACAGCACCTGCTCACTGTTTATAGAAGGGCTGACAATATACAGATTAACAGAGCCATAATTTCAATAATTCATGTTGTCTCCGATGTCCCAAGGCCAAAAGCAGCCTCCTGTGTCACTCATGATTTCACGCTTTCACAGTCTTTATCTCTCCTGCTGTGTTCCCCCAAACCCACTTCTCCTTCACTCCTATGGATTTGTAGCAAACTTCAGGGGACATGCAGGAAAATCCATACAGTTTTAGAAATTGTGCCTGTCAGTAATGGGGGGCAGCCCTGAACTCTTTAGGTTTTTTTAAAACAGGTAGGCCCCTGGAATGTGCTAAGAAAGGTGGAAACCAGCTTCCAGATGGCAGTTACTTTTGTATGGAAAGGGTCGGGCATGGCTTGAAGCATCATCACATGCTCACTGTTCTGGAACAGAGTCAGTTAATACACTACCTGGGAAATGCAACAGGAGAAGCAGCCAATGTCAAATGTACTCTAAGAAGGTTACTCTGCCTTTCTTTAAACACCTGTTGGCCAGAGGCTGCCTGATACAGATGGCATCAAGCACACATGCACTTCTAAGATGAATGGCCATTTTCCAATCAAAATATTTTCCCATCAAAAATGCTACTGAGCCTTCTAGAGGGCTCTGTTCCTACTGCCATAGGATAACTGATCCTCCCACACAATACTCAAACCATGCAAAATAAATGTAAAGCCTGGCTCCTATGAGCACTGACTTCCTCTGGACAAACTCAGCTGCCAAGATTTGACTTTCCCTTTAAAAGGCAGTGTGAGCACAAGGGATGGAGTAGCAGCACTGCTCTGCCACTTCCAGAGCTGAGCAGGAAATGGCACAGGGAATCAAAGGAAATGGCACAGTGAATCACAGAAAATGGCACAGGGAGTCACATCTTGCCACCCCCACTTGCCTGACAGACAGCATGACGTCCTTCACAGCACCCCTGCCCTGGCACCAGGCAGCTGCTTGGGTCGATGGGCAGAAAAGGCCTCCCTTATGCTGCCCAAATGGCTGAAGGTTGGGCTCCAGATCCCAGGAGATTGTGAGATACTAAAAGCAAACAACCTCTGGTTGGGTCTGTTTGCTGTCAGATTTCTGAGCCACAGATGATCACAGTTTTATGCTTTCCTTTATACAGACACCAGCGCCCACTCTTCTTTCCTCATTTAATTGCTTTCACAAGGAGCCAGGACTATTAAGTCCATCGATCCAAGCTGCATCCTGGCTGAGCCAGCCTCTGTGTTTCAGCAGAGCTGCTGGGCACGGCACAAGGGCACCCAGCTGGCTCCTGAGGGGGTCAACAAGATGCTTTGCCAGCTCTGGCTCCCAGCCTGCTATGCTGGACCCAGGCACATCTTGCAGTCCCTTGGATGTCACTGGCAGGTGATGTCCTCAGGGATCTGGGTTCTGCAAGCTCCAACAGCATGGATCCAGGAGGGCTTTGTAGAGCCTGTGAGCCCCAAGCAAGCTACTGCATAGAAGGGCAGGGGCAGCCAGAGGGCATGGCCGTGGCTACACCAGTGCTAACAGGCCCATCTGGGCTCAAGCTGACCTAGATGCCCTTCTCAAACTAAAATGCCTCAGGCCACAGTGGTGGAAATACAACACAGAATCACCTCTGCAGCTGAGTCGCTTCACGACACCGCAACTATTTTGTTCCAGTTCCAGCACTGCTGGGAAGGCGGCGTGCAGAGACTGGAGAGAACAGCCACGGTTTGGCACCAGGGAAACCCTGCACTGAGGCAGGCAGAGCTTGTGTTACGAAACTGCGCCCTTATCTTGTAATAGCTGAAGAAAGGTTGTGACAACTGAAGTCTTCACAGCTCCTCCTTCCCCCTACTCCCTCCTCCCTCAGGATCCACTATCTGGTGGTAACTGGCAGTGCATGCCACTGGCAGCCAAACAAACACTCAAGCCCTATGGTGCAAGAACCCACAGTGTCCCAAAAAATTATTTCGATTATTTGATGAGTGGGATTTCTCACTCCAGTGTGTGCCTCTGGTTGAGATTAAACTCCGACTGCAAAATAAAGCACTTTAAACAAAATAGGTCAGAACGAACAAAAACTCTTTGATGCCTGGGCTCAACCTCACTTTTCGCCTACCAGTGATGGGCCCCTGGAGTGGCTGGGAAGACAGGTGTGCCACCCAGGTATGTTCCCACACCAAGCCAAATGAGGAACCATACCCTGGCAGGGAGCAAGTACGGCGACCCTGCCTGCACACACATCCATGCATGCCTGAAAGGAGCCTGCCAGCTTCTCAGCTGGCTCCTACGGGCTTGCTGAACGATGGGGAAAATCCGGGTACATGGGCAGGGGAAGAGAAAAAGAGAGGAAGAAAGTAAGCAAGCAAGGAGGATATACATAATTTCCAGCTTATTTTTAATCATTCCTATCCCCCAAGGTGCCTATGAATAGCCCAGGAACTGGAGGGTTTGACCTGTTTCCCCATGCTGGTACAAGCAGCACATTCTTTTCAACACAGAATTGGTCTGTGCAATCCCCTTGTTAACTACTGGTGGGCCACTTGGAATTTTTGCTCACTATTCTGAATTGCTTATTTCTCTTTCATGGGGAGAACTCACTGGCCACCATAAAACATTGTCAAATATCTGCCATTCATGTCAAGACTTTGTCAGTCAGGCTTTGCATTTTCTCTCTCTCTCAGGTGCTTGACATGTTCCTTGGCTTGTCCTGCTGCCCTTCTAGAGAATGGTTACTATGGCACTGAATACAAGGCCAGTGATGCTGTATGAAGCAGCACTGTAACACTGCAGAGAACAAATGTCTGAAGATTGGACTACAACTCTATAGCAGAGTGACAGCTCAAGCACTTCCAAAGCAATGGAGCAAACATGCAAACACAAGGGGCCAGGGAGCAGTTTGACAGAACAGCCTTTTTCTAATGGTTCTCAAAAGGACACATTTAAAAAAACATCCACAAATGAACTGGCAATTAGGTTCCCTACCATCACAGTCGCTTCTACACTCCTGCTGAGTTGGTTTTATTTTAAACACATTTCTTCATTTATATTTTAACGTATTTCTACAAAGGCAAGAGCTCAAACTGCCTCAAAAACCATCTGGGCTAAATCAGCCCAAGCACCAGCCTTTCGCCACTCACCCAAGAGCAATGGGACTGCTGCCGGTCCTGCCTGGACCTCCTTCTCTCTTGCTGTCCCCCCCACCCCNATCCCACCTCCCAGGCAGCTCAGGCATGAAGTGTGTGCTGGGGGCACACGTGTTGGAAAGGGTACGCAACCATGGCCTAATGCAGACACTGTTTTTTTATACTGGGCAGGCAATTTTAAAAGAGTGCAACATCTCTTTCAGCAGTTCGATGATAAATCACCTTTAAGACATAAACAGACATAAGCAATGGACTAAGTGAAGGCAGCAGACAGTTTGAATTTGCATATATTCTATTTTAAGCATCTAACATGAATGACCTGAATTGCCCGTGTAGAGACACCTGCCTCTCCACGATGAAGTTACTGGGAATTGCTGCTCCTAACACTGTCATCTGAACTGCATCCAAGCTGGATGCTTAAAGCAGATGGTATCAGTACATCTCCTAAGGTTCTGCTCTAAGTAGACAAACCCTAACCTCTTTTAAAATTATCAAAATCAGTTACAGGAGTGAAGACCTACAATCCAGGCGATCAGAAGGCTGGAGGGACCCTCTGCAGAACCCCATTATGCCAGAGTGGTTATAGCTGCTGAGAGAATAGTGAGGAGGGCTTCTGCCAAAAGCTCTAGGTCACTTCATCCATTTATTTGCCTTTACCTCAGCTAACCAGCACAAACTACAGAAGGCGAGCCCAGTGCAGAAAAACAAACCGCTGTGGGCAAGAGGGAGGCCAGGCAAGGAGGAGGGTAAAGTCAGGAAGAGCCACCCTTCCCTCTGAGTTGGTGCCAAAGGTGGATGCTGAGTGACAGTGGATGTGCTCAGAACCATGGCTTTTAGACAAGGAGCTGAGCAATATTCCTGATCACCTATCATTACAGATCATGCAGTTCTTCTCCATAATATTCTGCCCTGCAGTACTGGACAGATTACGTTATCAGTAGATATATTTGGTAGCTAAAGTTTCTCAGCAGTTTCAGTCAGACACACCAGTCTTCCCTTCTTTCTGATCCTAGATGCAGGTTCCTCTGATAGGAACGGGTATTAAGACTCCTACAAATACAAAACTTTATACAGTCTCCCAGAATGTTTAATCCCTGCGATTATTAGGGATATATTTACATACTGCCATTATCAAATTTTGTGTGGTTTTGTTATCGTTTGAGGGAGTTTTTTCCTACATCTGTCACTAAGTATAAAAATTCTGCCTTGTTAAAGATCTAAGGATTTCCTTTTCTCAGCTTAGCATGGACTATACATGGTGATGTTTGCCTCTGTAGATATGTGGTAGGAATCCTGTTAGCATTTATGTATGCTTCCCTAGATAGTTATTCCATGCTTTAATTAACCCTAGGATTTGAGTCTTTTATAAGAAAATTATCAAGTAGGGCCACTGTAGTGTGATTTAACCACTCAGCCAGAGGGAGACAAGGATATTTTATTTTCAAAATTACAAAGGATATGCCAACAACCTTTCAAGTACAGGAGTTCACTGGCAGTTATAGCACCATGATAAAACCAAAGTCACCGAAGATAGCACCATGACAGCAGCAGTTGAAAAGCTAAAATGGATATGCATGTCTGGTCTGCTTTGTTTTACCCAGTTTGAGAGTATCAAGGGAAGTGTGCCATAGATATCTGACAGACTGCTTTTATAACCATAACCTGGCATTTTATATTTACAGCTTGGCACATGCTATGAGGGAAACTGATGTGCAGTGCTCATCTGATCCCTCATCTGATACAATCATTAAGCTGCCACAAATTTTAGAACAGTTAAGCATCTCTATTTGAGAGCAATTCTGCAATCTGGCAGGTAAATGGGACTGGAGCAAAGACACCACCAGCTAAAGGAGACCTCAAGCCATCCCCTGATCTTCCCCTAATTCTCCTCCCAGCAATGATGAGGTGGAGCAGCTCCACTGCCTCTCCCAGGCCCTGGGGACAGAAGAAGCAAGAGTGGCACCACCCTCCCTGGAGGCTGTCAGGACCAAGCAGGGAGCAGCACCCATCTCTGTGGGGCTCCTGCTGCAAGCCCCAGTGGCCAGCTAAAGGTGTGCTTAGCTGGGGTTTAGGCTACCTGGAAGACCACTGAAAAGACAATACACACTTCACCATCTGGAGTTTTCCTTCTCAGCCACAAATGCCAGAAACCTTATTAAAAAAAAAATTTAAAACCATACATTTCTTCTTCATATGCTACTGGGACCTGACTGCCTCTCTAAGGCTGAACCTGGCTACAGGTCAGGGTTGCAGGGTTCCAGAAGACAGGGAAAGAACCACAGTCAGCTGGTAGGTGAAGAAAACAGTGCCCAAACACCATGGCAATAAGAACAAATTCCTACCTATCTGCTTTTATACATGTCCTCTCAAGCTTGCTGCCATGCTCCTGTGCTGCCAGGCAGCATGTGCATTCTGCTGTGGGGCTGCAGCAGCATGCCTCCCGCAGTGCTATGAAAGTTATTTTGCCCTCAAGCAACAGAAACCCACTCAGGATTTTGTTTGACAAGGCTTCTCACTAAAAAGAACCACAGTATTTACATGAACAGTCCTTAAAAGATACAATCAACTTATTTTTTTTTAAATAATCACATCTTCCAGTTTCAAATATGCTATTATTACGCAGTATGTAAAATGATTTCAAATAAAACAAATCTATAAATAAGTATATTTTTATTTCCTTTCATTTGCTTTATAGTTTGAACAGCATTTTGTACTTCTGTTTGTGCAGCTTTTTAATATAAAAGCAGAGGAGAGTGAAAGTAGTAATAGAATAAAAGCAACATGGACAAGAAATTAAGGAAGTGCATTAAGCTAAAAATATTTTTAACTCTTACTTTAATATTTGATTACACTTCATGGCCCTTCTATATTTCTGAAGGTAGGAAAAAAGTAAGATTTTGCCGCAATTTCACATGTTGCTTTATTGTCTCACCCCAAATGCTTTTACTTGTAGTGCTTTGCCAATACCCATCTTTTGTCCTTTTTAGCAACTTGACTAACGAAGTTTGGGAGATCAGCAGGAAGCAGCAGTGTGTCTGAGATACTTGCATTTCCTCACTGCTCTTAACTGAGCAAACGTTTCCCTATATGTTTGCGCCAACTCAGAGAAAAGAGTCCCAGAATTATGGAGAGGATCCAAACCCACATTCACACAGATTTTACATAAACACAGATTGAACCTTGCCTTACCTAGTCCACCACCTTGCTGTTTGTGCTGGCCCAAGGCAGTCTCCACCTGCATCACGGACGAACCAAGTACAGGTAAGGCTGTGTGCACAAGCCTAAGTCCTCTGCTATTTTATCCACCATATTTTGCAGAGTACAACTCCATCACCTGGTTGACTTCAAGCAGGCAAATCATGCAAACTTCCTCTTTAAAGACCCTGCACCACATCTAACAAAGCCAGTATTTCTGAACAGACTCTCTGTCAGAGGTCACTGTACTCCCATGCAGGGGGAAACCAAAGCTGGTAGTGTGAACACAAGCGAGGCTCACAGAATCTGCCGAAATTTAGCTGGCTCCTGCACCCCTGCTCTGCTGCATGGAAGAAACTCTGCTTTTGAATCCAGTGAGTCCAACTAAGCACATTCCTAAGCCTTGGCAGGACTGGAAACCAATAAATCTTGCATTGACATAGATGCAACTATTTGAAATAAAAACAACTCTTGATTTTAATTTATGGACCTATTTGCATTTTTTTTTAATTAATGCACTGGGATGTAGTGGTTTCCCTCTCCCTAAATCTCTTTGAAAGCATGTTAATGTGTCTTTTCAATTTAGCAAAAGCAAAAATGGACAGATTCAGGGAATCTATTACTACACAGAAAGAAGTGGCATGAACTAAATAGGGCACCATCAACCATTATTACGATGTGTAGGTATAACTGCGTCTACCTGCTATTAGCATGGAAGGTAAGTATGAGGAACAGAACTGTGATGACTGTAAAAGCTTTTCTAGAGAAATCTTCAAGGAAAATGTGATTATAAACACTAGGTAAACCACAGTGCTGGATTTTACACTACTTTAACCAAAGCAAGTCTGACTTTCTTGTTGGGAGTATGTGGAAGTACATAGTTATATGGGGAACAAAAGGAAAGGTGGAAGAAGACAGAATGACACAGGTGATCTGAAACCATAAACTGCTGTAAACGGACAACCATGGTTCAGAGAACTTCGTCCTTGTGCTGTACATGAAATACTCTCCCGTGTCCAGCTGAGGGCACTGCAATGGGACATCTCCCTGCCTTCATCTGGCCATGCAATACACATGTCAATGTCCAAAGAGCTTCAAGTGCAAGCTGGGACCTCGCTCATAATATCCACACCTACTTTCACTTTGACTCATTTAGGGGTGACATGTTGCACAGGAAACGGAAGAGCATCCTGGCTAAAATTAGGCAGGTTGGATGCCTGCCATCCACTCAGATGTGTGAACAGGGTTTCGGCTTCAGTTGCAACCAGTTTGTTGCGACCTTCAGACATGAAGCCTGAAACAGACTTCAGAATTACTGTAACAACCTTGTTCCCAAATCTAAAATGGGCAAGTGGTTTCATATCTGGTGGGCTCACCTGGACCTTTCCTGCACCCAGCCTCTTTTTCCCTATGCATGGCTCTGCAGGGGAGGGAGGCCTCCAGAAAGGCTGCGAGCAGCAGCGCACAGCAGCTGCCCCCTTGACAGTGCGTGGAAAGACTGTCAACCACAGCCAAGAGCAGCTTGAAAACAGAGGGACAAGAGGGTGAGAGAGAGTAGGAACTGAAGTACCCTGGAGAGGCATCACCCTGGGTTGCTGGGAATCCATCTGGGCTTGTTGCATACAGTCAACACCGTGGGCAGCACAAGTACTGCTGAAACCAGATGTCTGGTTTGCCTTCTCCTGACATTTATCCAACTGATTTCCCTTAAAAACATTCCATACAGAGTTTTGGCATAAAGCATTCTGGCAGAGAAGTCTGTAAAGAGTTAACATGTTCAGTTTCCAGCCCTGGCAGGCTGGATTTATTTCCTACTTATATTCAAATGAAAATCTTCTCCCTGTGCTTTTCCACAAGAGAAGTTCCCATTCTATTTGAGTAGATAAGCAGCCTTTTGCTCTAGAGAGACCAATGTGGGAAAGTGAAGGAATGGTGTTGATTAAAAAAGAGGCAAAGCAGTTCCTGTCTTCCTGAGGAAACCTACACAATTCTTAGAACACCACACTGAAACCACCTGGAGGTTCAGATTGGAAAAGTGACTGTGAGGATTGGGTTCCTGATCATTTAAAAATACAGTATCAACCCAAACTGCATTCATATTAAGTGAAACAGTAGTTTTAACTAATTTTCACTGAACAAGGACATTTCTTAATTACATTTTAAAGGATGCATTCAAATATATTTTAGCAATTTCACTGTTGTTAATTTAAGATCTAGTTTTAGTATCAGCTGAAAAGTTGAAAAGTATTCTCTTAAAATCAGTTCATCATCTTTGTTCTGGCAATGTTCTATTCCTTAATTTTTACCTCAATTTAACTACAGCTGGTTTTCTTTCAATAGCTACCTTTGGTATTTGTACCAGACAATCATCATAGCAAGGATGTATCTGTAACTGTGTACTCAACGGAACTGATTGTTATCAAGACAATTTTAGAAACAATGTTTGACAGTTTATAAAATGCCACACATTATGGCAATACTCAGGCCCATACTTTTTTCTGGGGAAAAAAAACAAAAAACAACCCAACTTAAAATTAATTTCTGGCTAGTTATGGATAAGGTTCAAAAGATAACTGATCAATCCCCCCTGCCCTTTCTTCTGATCCCTTGAACACACTAAAACTCAGCATTCAAATGGAAGCATGATCCATAATTCTTCCAATTTTGGGCTCAGAAGCTTATATAGGACTGCTATCCATAGCACAAAAGATGAAAGGGGACAAAAATTATAAAATAGGGAGGGTTTAGATTTGATGTCATATGAAAGATCAGCAGAGACACTTGGGAAGCCAGATCTTCCAATGCCATGGCACATTTCACCTGTAGCTGTCCTAAAACTTATCAGTATATGCTACTAACTTCTTTCACTGACTGTCAATCATCTGGTCAATGAGCTGTATCATTCATGTCTCACTTCATCTGCAGCCTCAAATTTCCCACTCCAGTTCTACTGAAAGATGCATGAGAGTGTGAAGGCACCACCAAACCCCACAAAACTTCTCCCCTTCTGCCTCTGCTCTGCAAAATCATCTTTTACTTCAACTCTATCTTGTATGAGGGAAGACAGGCCAGGACTCCAATACTCACTTCTTCACACCTGAAGGACACTGGAAGTCCCTGACTGTGGATGGGAGTTTAAGGACATGCTGACCTACTCCCTTCCAGATCCAGTCCCTTCTGAAGACAGGCTAGTGCCGTGCCTGCACCCTGACTCCAGTTTTCCTGGACCACGAATGTACAAGGCATAGTNTTCCCTTCCAGATCCAGTCCCTTATGAAGACAGAGGAGCTTCTAGTCTCCAGGCTAGTGCCATGTCTGCACCCTGACTCCGGTTTTCCTAGACCACGAATGTACAAGGCATAGTGGCATTTCTCCCCATGCTCATGCAAGAGCTCCTGATCTTGCCTTTCTTTCAGATATAAATCAACAAAACATATAGTATGACAGGAAGGATTTCTCTCAGCTACTACTCACCTGCAAAGGAAGCTCTAAAATGCCCCTAAAAGACCCTCTAAATCCTGTACTTATCCCAAGCTTTGTGGAATCCATTTCTCAGCCAGCTTTGAACATATTAAAAGCAATGTGCTCAGCCCACCGCACCTCACTCTTCTTCCTAAAGCAACTCTTCAGCAATTTTGGACAAAAGGAAATCTGAGTCACTGGATGTTTGTATGAGGGGGAGAGGATGTTCATGACACACAAGAATCCTATTTTGACCTGCAAGTGGAAAGGGTGGAGCCTTTCAGGTGACTTAACAGGTGCCCATTCTCAGGGCCAATTCTCCATGTCCAGCACTGCAGGAGAAAACCCTCTATGACCCGAAGAGTTAAGTGCACTCTGGCCCAGGAAATGGAGGTGACTGCCCCCTTGGGATTCAAGCACATAGGAATGACTGAAGCATTACACTGTGCACCTCCAAATGAAGCACTTACATAAATATAGACAATCTTGACATTACCCTTGTCTATCTTTACAGATACTATTAAAGTATCTACAGATAAATGATGGGTGAAGATAGCTAGGGATTTGTGTGTGACGAAATCAAGTTGAATACAGCTGCAGATGATTAAACAGTTTTAATTAACTAGTACTGAGGCAGTCAGCACTTGAAGAATGCAAATAAAGTTTCTGGGCATCTGGCCTGTGCAGCCAGGGCCAGTCACTATAGAAAGTGCTAAAATGCCTGCAGATCATGGAGCAACCACAGCCAATGTGAGCGTGACAGGTCATTCAACTGAGGTAAAATCTTGCATAATGAAATGGATATGGACTCCTGCACTTGAAAATGAAAGCCTTCTGGGACAGGGGAAGCAATGCCCCAAATGCAAACCACATAGAGCAATATATTTATCTCATTATACGGTAGGAGAAGGAACATATATAAAGGGCACCAGGCTGCTCTTAACCCATGGCTTAAGCAACGTGAATCTACATCCATCCTGACTGTCCTCCAGCAGCATTAGCCCATCAGGCCTGTTTGTTTCATCTCTGCTAGGTTTTTACTATGACAAACTTTTCAGAGAAACTCTAATCTAAAACTAGTTTTCAAAGGATTTGTCTGTGAGCAAGGTCCATATTTACCTTGAAAACACCATACTCAACCAATTAGTTAAAAATCAAAGCTACTGATGTTCAGGGAAAACTGTTTTTACTTTTTCCTTTGAAATTCTGCTCTTGAACTTGCCCCTCCTGACACCAAAACTGTTGTTTCCCTCCAGTTCAGTAGCAACAAGGTTGCTCTCTATATGGAAATTATTTTAATCGTAAAACATACCAGACACTTTGCAAAAATACTTCAAAATTATATGTGGCTTTGAAATTACAGCCAATTATAAGTTACATTTTGGTATCACTGAGAACTTTATATTTCAAGAATTATTCCAGCAAGGGATGTGAGGCAAGCTGTAAAGTCTTAAGAAACACAGTAAAAGCAACACCATTCATAAGTGGGTATATTATTTTTGGTTTACAGCAGGAAATTGGTTTTAGGAAAAAAAATTGCAGAAGGACACTTATGTTGGAAATCACATGTACTCAAGTATTTGGAATAAATACTTAAAATTAGTGGCTGAGTGTGGAGGGATCTTTCCAGTTCTGGTGACATTCTTTATTTGTGCTGGCCTAACAAGGGATCTTGGGCTCAGATTCTCTTGGGCCTGGAGGAGTGAGTGGGGACGTGTGCCTAGGACTTGTTTCCAGCATCCTGATTTTCACCACACAGATGGAAAGGATCAGTTTCTGAGAATATGCCAGGCACTTGGGTACTTACCTTGTCTGTGAGCAAATGGCTCACAATGCATCACAAAGCCCATGTAACTCTGGTTTTCCAAATGGGAAGATCACCTAGGAGTTCTGTTTGGTCCATTTTTCTTGCTTAGCACAGTTGGCAGGAAGGAGAATGAATCAACCGAGATAAGGGCAATCAGGACTCTCTCTGTTGTGTAGCCAGCCCTCTCCTGGCACTATTTGCAGCCCAGTACTGCAACCTCTGTTTCCCTTGAGGGCATCTCAAAATCCATGTTCGTTCCTGATTTATTCTCCTGTGAGGTCAGTTTAAACCTCCATTCTCCCCAACAGTGATTAACTTCACTTAACTTTTGCTACAGCTAAATCCAGTATTGGTACCTTTAAATAAATGTTGGGCTTTTTTTTTCTTTCTTTTTTTCTTTTTTTCTAATGACACTGCTGAAAACAAACAGAAAGCAATCAAATGAAAGATAATTGAAATCAGCTTATCAGCTCAGACACTGCAGCAAGAACTGCTCAGAGAGTTCAAAATTTGCATGTGAAATATGAGACCTTACTGTGAAAGCCAAGTTGGCTGGTACTTTTCCCAATATCCATGGATTGGAAGGGCCCTTAAAGATCATGTAGTTCCAAAACCTCTGCCATGGCCAGGGACACCTTTCACTAGACCAGGATGCTTAAAGCCCCATCCAACCTGGCCCTGAAAACTTCCAGGGATGGGGCACCCACACCATCTCTGGGCAACCTGTTCTAGTACCTCAAGACCCTTATAACAAAAATTTTTTTTCCTTACATCCAACCTACTGTTGGTTTGAAGCCATTGTCACTTGTACTTTCACTACCAGCCATTGTAAAATCCCTCTCCAGCTTCCATGTAGACTCTCTTCAAGTATGGAAAAACTGCAATAAAGACTCTCTGCAATAAAGGCCTTCTCTTCTTAAAGCTGAACAGCCCCAACTCTCTTGAGCAGATCTCTAATTGTCATCGTGGCCTTCTTTTTACTTGCTCCAGCAGGTCCATGTTCTTCCTGTGTTGGGGACCCCAGAGCTGGACACAGCACTCCAGGTGGGGAGTCAGGAGAGAGGAGTAAGGGGCAGAATCCCCTTCCTTGCCCCAGTGTCCATGCTACTTTCGGTACAGCCCAGGACACATCTGGCTTTCTGGACTGCAAGAGTATATTGCTGGGTCATGTCCAGCCTCTCACCCACCAGCAGCCCCAAGTCCTTCTCCTCTGGGCCACTCGCAATCCATTTGCCACCCAGCCTGTATTTCTACTTGGGATTGCCCTGACCCAGGTGCAGGACCTTGCACTTGGACTTGTTGAGCTTCATAAGGTTTGCAGAGGCCCAAATCCCAAGCCTGTCCATGGTTCTCTGAATGGCATCCCTTTCCTCCAGCGTGTTGGCCCCAACACACAGCTTGATGTTGTCAGCAAACTTTTTGAGGGTGCACTCAATCCCACTGTCCATGTTGTCAACAAAGATGCTCAGCACTGCTGGTCCCAATACCAATACCTGAATGCCACAAGTCACTGCTCTCCACTTGGACACTGAGCCACTGACCACAACTCTTTGAGTGTCACGTTCCTTATCCACTGAGTGGTCCATCCATCAAATCCATCCTTTCTTCCCCTTTTTAAAAATGGGGATTATACTTCCCCTTTTCCAATCAGTGGGAATGTCACCAGACTGTCACAACCTCTCAAATATGATCGATGGTGGCTTAGCCATGTCATCTGCCAATTCCTTCAGGACTCATAGAAACATCTCATCAGGTCACATGGACTTCTGCACCTTCAGGTTTCTCTCATGGTCTAAACTTCAATTTTCTCCTACAGTGGGTGGTTCTTCATTCTCCTGATCCCTGCCTTTACCTTCTGTGACTTGGGCAGTGTGGTGGGAGCACTTGCTGGTAAAAATTGAGCCATATAAAGGCGCTGGGTACCTCAGCCTTCTTCGTGTCCCACATAACCACATTCTTTTGCAATCTTTAAAAAACTGTCCAGGCAAATTGAAACAAAGAGCATATTCATGAAGATTGCATTATGCTCCTGATTTGTAATTCAGGAGGACTCTAGCTTAATTCCCTATTTGTTCTGATTCCAGTCCCTTGTCTATAAAACAGAATTAATAGCATGACTTATCTCACAGCATTTTTCTGGGGACACAGACATTTATGAGCCTGGTGTGATAGTAAGATCACATAGACAAGGAGCTTAGAAATATCGAAGACAGACTTCTGCCGCCAGACTACTCCTGCTAGAACTGTCTGGACTATAACCCAACAGACTCAGTACCAGCCTGATATTAAGACAAGGACTACCTTGTCCCTCTGAGCCCCAGGTCGGTGTTTCTTACACCAGAGGAGAGCGAGCAAGCCAGATCAACCAGCAGCAGTTGGGAGAAAGGGGAGTTCCTGCGCAGGAGGGTGGCCTGGGACACCAGGAGACATTGGGGAGGAGGAGGGAAGAAGAGGGTTGAGTAACTGGTAAAGATGGGATCAGAACAGGAGAGAAAGGACACAGCAGAGACAAATGATGGTGAAAATAGAGAGCAGAAGGTGTAAGGAGTTATAAAAGAAACTTTCTTGCAAGCCACACATCCCTCACCTATAAAGCATACAAGCCAGGCAATACAGAATTTGAAAAATATAAGGGTTAAAACCTAAGGCAACACAAGCAGCTTGAGTACTTGACATTTCTCACTCCAGGTAAACACAAAGAAGGACAGTTAAATTATCTCACATAACATACACAGTCTCCTTGCAGTGTAGCTGCACTGTGCAGAATACCTTTCCTTCTTAACCAAAGACATCACTCTCTCCACCAGGATCAACATGAAGATTAGCTGTGAAGAGCATGAGGGAAACTGATTGATCAGTTGATTTTCACTCATCACTCACGTGATATACCAGATGTCCTGAACACTCAGCTCTTAACAGTTGATCAGTTATATACCTGTTAGCCTCACTCTAAATTGTTGCATAAATAAGGAGGTAAGACAATAGCAACAAGTATTGCAACATGCCTTGGATTTCACTGCTCTTCTTTGTGAAAAAAATAAATGGACTGCACATGAAGGCTGAGCTGGAGATGAGGGCTCCTTCTTTTTCTCCCTAACTCACTTGGACAGCATAAAAGCTTTCAAACATTTCTTCCCTGAACATGAAAAGGATAAAGCAGCTGTTAACACAGCCTGTTGTTCGGGAGGCTGTTAATAGAAATCAGGCAGAAAAGTATGGCTCTCCCTGTCTCTCATATATCAGTGTCAGGGCACAGTCTAATAATTGGGCAATAAATCAACTGAGCCAAAAGTCTAAACATCCCACCGTCTCACTAAAGCAACTGCACCCATTTTCATCCTTCTGCCTAATGGCACTTAAACCTCACCCAACTGACAAGAAAGGCATCATCTTCTGAGGAAGGCAAGGATTTCCCAAGGAATTCACCCAGGTATGTGCTAAGACCAAATATAGTGTGTGTGTCTGTGAGAAACCTCCTTCTTGTTTATTTTGACAGCTTGAAAAATTTATTTACTAGAACAATAAATACACCTCTGACACTGTTGTACAGACTTTCTAAACAGCACAGGCTTTTGCAGACATTGTTGTACAGGACCTATAAATGGTACAGGATTTTGTAGTAATTTCCAGTATCTTACCACAATTTCCAAACCAATCATCTCAAAAGCAAAATGGTAAGACCCGAATTGAAAGCTCATTTCACTGAGCAGAGACTTTCAGATTAAATTTCTAAACTGAGCAGCTGCAAACGCCCTTGGGAAAATCTTTGTTTACTCTCAATAGTTTTACTTGTTTGTGAATGCCGTATGTTTCACTAACTACTAAACACTTCAGTACTTCAAATGTAGGGCAAAACAGTACTTGCCAATGTTTTTGTATGGCAGGCTTCCCTTTGCCCGAACCCCCAGAGTTCCAAATAGTGTTCAGAGACATGTTATTATGTTCTTGCTATTTCCACTAAAGCCTTAAAATTACACTGAACTCTGGCCACAGTGTGAAAGCAAAACTACGATTCTTCTCCAAATCTCAAAGGGCACTTGGCTGCAGGACCTACTGTTCCAATGCACACCCAGAGGCAAGTGGACCCAGCTCCTTTTTCACAGCAGTATCAACATTGTGATTTTACTGATTTCGCTTTGGATGTTTCTTGACCAGCACAACAGAGCCAACTGGCTGCTAACTTCCAAAGTGAGTGCCTTCTAAAGCTGAAGTAAGTCAGAGTAAAAATGTCTATGCTTATTAGAGTGGGCAATTAACATTTTAGGGAAAAACCCTTTTAAGCGTGGCATGGAGAGAGAAATGAACCTCTGATACACTGTAAAATTGTGTACTATCAGGATGACACTGAGACACTGGATTAGGCATAATGCTGAAGATTAGTATCAGAGAAAAAAACCTTTAAATTAAGGTCACGCATTTCTGTGCTGGTGATAAGACCCAGGATAAGATGAAGGAAAAGCATTTTACTTGGTGTGGGTTTTTTTTTCCCCAAAGCCCACTTGATCCTCCTGTTATTTATATGCACCGTGCTGAAACCACTCCCTCGCTGATGCTGGGATGCTATGGCCACTAAAGCAGCCTGTGACTGACAGGTCACTGCAGCAGCACAAACCTGACCTGCACCTGAGACTGTCACACAACCACACTGGTGTCAAATCTGCCACAGCATATAAGGCACAGCTTATGTTGGCTTGACACCACACACAGGAGGTCAATCCGTGAGTGCTTTTTGAGCAACTCTGAGCCTGCAAAGCAGGGATCAGTGTCTTGCCACCTCCTCTCCCAGTGCTAGGTGTTAGGTACCCTGAAGCTGGCTCTGGGAGCCAAAAGCCTGATGTGCTGTATGGTCAAATGTATGCCATCCAGCTCCAAGACAACCTGCTGATGGTCAAATGTGAGCCCAGAAATGGTGGTAGCACCAACAACTGTAGAGGGAGAAGGGAATGAAAAACAGCTGTGTAGACATCAAGGTCAGTGAAGAAGAAGTTGGAAGGAGACGCTCCAGGCATCAGAGCAGAGATTCCCCTGAAGCCCACTGAGGTCCACAGTGGAGCACAGATCCACTTGTAGCCTGTGGAGGACCCCACGCTGGAGAAGCGGAAGAGTATGAGAAGTCCTTTGCCTGAGGAGGAAGAATCAGCAGAGATAACATGTGATGAACAGACTGCAGCTGCCATTCCCTGACCTCACTGTGCTGCTGGAGGGAGGAAGGAGAGAAAAACTGGAAGTGAAGTTAAGCTTGGGAAAAAGGGAGGGGTAGGGGGGAAGGTGTTTTTAAGATTTGGTTTTATTTCTCATTCTATTGCTTTGATCTGACCAGATAATGAATGCAACTAACTTCCCCAAGTGAAGTCTGTGTCCTGTGACAATAACTGCTGATTGAGCTCCCTCTGTCCTTATCTTGACCCGTGAGCCTTTTGTTGTATTTTCTTTTCCCTGCCCAGCTGAGGAGGGGAGTGATAGAGAAGCTTTGGTGGGCACCTGGAGACAACCCAGTCAAGCCAGGGTTAACACACTACATGGAGGTGCTCTCTCTATCAATGTTTGCGTGGCCTCAACTTGCCCTGGTGCCATCCAGCTATAGCCTGGGAAACCTTATGGGTACAGATAGAGCCACAGTGAATTTTAAGGTCCAGCTTTGCTCAGTTAGGCCTAGGATAGTCCTTGGTGCAGCATGACTACAAAGTATAAAGCAAACTCCACCAGTTCCTTTGTATTTTGATGTGGAGAAAAAATACAGAGAGGAAAAGCATCTCTTAGAACAGAGACCATCAAACGTGCCTCAGGGCATGAAGGCTGGGGACATTCACACCACCATGTCATCATAGTCTAATGCTGTTAAATGTGGAGACCTCACCTCTGCCTCAGCAAGTCGCTCAGCCACAGTCATCTCTGCGCTGGGAAAATATTTTGAATGACCATCAGCATGTTTTCCCTACCTCTGGCACCCTGATGAATACATGTATGACACCTCAGGGCTGCCTGCAAGCTCTTACATCCACAATATGCACAGCTGTATGTTACTGCTGCTCCAGCAGCAGATCTGGCATAGAAGCTTCCCGGGAGCCAAATGGATAAAGGAGCTGACACAGCTGTGAGGACGGTGGCACGAACAGGGCCGAGCAGCATTTGTGGGAGAAGGGATCTGCCACTGACAATGCAGCAACACGGACCCAGAGCCCACCAAAGCTGTGCTGCCAGTGCAGGGCAGCTTTTCTCCCTGTTTATCAAATGGAGAATGTGACACCTGTCTTGGGATGCTTCCTTGACTGTTAGTGACTGTCACACACCCCGAGCAGACGTTTCAGGCTGTGCTGCCTGACAAATCTCCCCACAGACAGGAAAACAAATCCTTTTTCCCCCCCGCCAAGTGACTTCTTGTTTTGTTTGTTTTTTTAAAAAGAAAAAAAGGAGTTCTTGTTCTTCTGGTGAATAAGATACCTGGTATTCAGCAACGACTTGTTTGTTCCAGGGAAGCCAAAAGGGCTTAGGATAAGCTTACTATGTTTTAGCACAGCTCAAAATACAAAGGATGCCTTTTCAAAAGCTGTGTGTAACCTCTCTCAAAGAGCAGATCCAATGCTTTTACCTATTACTGAATGTTTTCCAGGGAGGCTGTGTCTGTTGTGGCTGCTAGAAGGTCCATCAGCTAAGGTATGAAACCAGGATTATTTTTAGAAAAATACAGGCTGATGGAGGAGGCAGCACGCAATCAGAGATGCAAAAGCCTTTCTCGGCAATGCATCTTGACTCCACAGGGCTTAAAGGATATGGCTGTAACAAGACCTTTTTATGCACAAAACCAGGAAAAAATCTGGCTCAGCTTACAGCCCTATTTTCCATGGTATTTTCCTCTTCTCCTTCTATGGTCCAGTTTGATACTCTGCTCAGTGAGCAGCTAATGCATGGCTCCCTTGGTTTCAGAAACAAACACTAAAGCAATATTCATTTTTCAAAAGCAATCTGCATATTTTAGGCACTATTTGTTAGAAGTCCTAGCAGGTCTGCCTCAAATAGTCTCAAATTAGCTTTCTCACAAGGAACAATTTCTCATTTGTCCTCTGATAGAAAATCTTCCTTACCCATTATTAAGGGTTGTATGCTGGGAAGGTCTCTGCTGTGTGATCCCACTCACACAAACAGGAAAAAAAATAGCATAAGCTAATAAATCCACTAGCTAAAATCACGTACTGCTAGTAAGAGTTCACAGTCCCTGGAAAGTCATTCTGAAAGTCCTTCTTTGTCATCCATCCAGGAGAAGCTAAACCTGTAAGGAGCAGGCTTCTGCTGTACAGGGGATTGACATTTAGCTTCAAAATAGTACACCAAAACCTAGTGTCTGCTTTTAATATAAAGCTGAATGAATTATAACCCATGTGGCTTGGGAGCTAATTTCAGGCACTAAAAGACTAAATTTTCTCACCATCAGAAAAAACACATTTCCATTGCACAGACAAATGAGTTTTCAGGAGTATCTCAGGAGGCTAATTTGCACCAAATTTCTGTTACAAGCTTGGTTCAGGCCACCATTTTAGACACAGCCCATCCAACAAGCTCCTAAGCCTTCCCAAATCTGAACGTGTATGGTGGCCACGTTTAAAAAGGTTTAGTCACTGCCTGTCCACCACAGCTTGGAGACCATTCAGATTTCCATTCCTAGCTATGCCTTTGGTCTAAGCAACAAAGCCTCTTTTTTTTTTCAGACACAAATGCTCCTTTCAAAGCTAAACCTGAACATCCCATCTAGACAACATACAACAGCAACTTCAGCACTCACTCTTTGCAAATTGAGGTGCTGTATCATTTCAATGTCCTGAAGATTAACAGACCAGCTCTCTGACTTGAAAAGGGCCAAAAGGTTTGGAAATAGGTCCCATGGCAAGTGATTTCCACATTGAAAATCCTGCTTTCAGTCTTTTTCTGTTTGTTTGTTTGTTTGTCCCACTGATTCAAGTGCTACTCAGGGAGAACTGTGAAAAGAAAATGAAGCCCAAACAGAAACTTTAAGGTTAAAATCCAGCACTCGATTGCAAAAACAAGCAAACTGGAAAACAATGCAAAATCAAACACAATTTGCTTGCTGTTTCTTTCTAATACAATATTCTGCCATTTTGCTGGCCATATATATACATGTATATAAAGATATATATATATACACACACACGCATAAAACAGAGCAATACATTGATGTATGTGAGCCAGATCCCATGTAATCTCAAAGCTCCTCTAAGTGTCAGAAGAAGCTGAATTCAGAGTGCTTTACATTGGAGGTTTTTTAAGTAACTAAGTCAGAAGGTGGACAAACATTACAATTTTTTATCCTCTGTTATGCAAAATCAGGAGTAATTTTTACTTCTACATGCAGATGTGAAACTTCAGCTATATGAAATATTCACCTGATTTCAACAAATCCGAAGGATTGCACTTTAAGAAGGTTCAAGGGGAAACATGCTGGTATAAATTCCAGTGTTCTCCTTTCTGGCAACACCTGAAAATAGACCTCTGAGGGGGAGTGAAAACTGGGGTGTCTCATGAAGATGTTCCCTCCAAACTCTTGTTAACTACATCTTTCACTCTGGTCTTAACCTACAGAGTACTAGGTTCAATCCAACTGCATTTTCCAATTCCACATCTAAAATTAAAACTGTTGTTACCTAACCATATGTATGGGTTTTGTGTGTTGCATGGCAGCTTTTAAGGAAAGCCTGTTATGCATCTGCTACACAGTGTCTGATATCACAAAATCTTCCCATGAAAGATTTAGGACACCACTGATAGCTATATTAATTGAAAAGAAATCAGTAACTACCCGTGGTCCCCACCATCAGAGCTGTAGCAAGAGTGGGGTGAGTCGTGTGTCTGGCTTGTTCTGCTTCATCTGCAGCTGTGCCCTGGCAAACACACAGGATACACAAAGAGCGTGTGAAGTTTGGTACACACACATGAACAGTGGGAATACAAAATGCTCAGATAATCCCCCACAACTGGGGAATGCCTGAACTTGTCAGATCACCCGGTACAGAGTAGCGTAAACCTAGGGCCAAGAAAAAAAAAAATCATGTTTTCAGGTACTGACAATACTTTTACCGCACTTGCTAAGCCAAGCCTCTCTCATTTCTCCATATCAAATGTCTAGATGGAAAGCCTCAATCAGTATTTTAAATGGCAATTTTTCCTGCCTGCATGAAGAAAAATAGTATATAGCAAACATTAAAGCAAGAGCTTTCCTTGGTTTTGACCGGTGTGTGTTCTTTGTGTTGTTTGTAGAGCTCTGCTCACTTGTCCTTGCTTTGAGAAACAAAAGTTTACAATGGAACAGCACAAGGAGTTGGCAAGTTGCCACTTTACCATTAACTTCAGATTTTGTGAAGGTTAATTTTGATTCCCATCATTCCTGTACACAGAAAGCCCCTCACTTTATCTGGAGTCGTGTCCTCCCTGTCTGTTCTTTGCTTTGCCCTTTGGCAGGCGAGACACCCTAAAATAATCTGATGGACGGAAACACAATTACTTTTACAAGCACAACACTTCATTATATATTTGTTTTGAAAACAGTTTCCAGAGCCTAGAGTATGTCAGCAAAAGCCAAAGAAAGAGTGTTGATGTTGTTACAAGGTCAGCCCTTCAGAGACAGTAGGCAGCAATGTTGGCACTCTGACAAATTATCACCATGGCAAAGATGGCAGCTCTCAGGCAGTGATTCAGCTGCTTTGACAATACCAAGGCTCCAGCTAAATGTGAAGATAAGTTACTCATACTCCCTTGCACAAACACTCACATGCACTCTACCTTGGGAATTTCTTAATGTCTATTTTTTCTTCATAAAGTCACAGGGTTTAAGGGAAAATAGAAGCCATGTGCTTAAGGCTGACAGACCACAGAGAAAGTTCTTCCTCCTCACACACATATGTTGCACATATATATATACACACACCTACACAGACACCTTCTATTAACAGGATACTATTACAAACAAGCTTTTCCTTAAGCAGTTGAAATAGTGAAACGTGATTCTTAAAAGACTTCCTTCCTCTGTTGATAATTTCTACCTTCCCCTCTCGTTAATGTAAGGGCTTGTGCACCTTTGTGGAGGAACTGACTTCAACACCCTTCCCAACCCTTCCCAGGCAAGAGCCAGCATGCACAGGGGCTTATCAGGGGCTACACACATGAGGATGGTTCAGCTCCCAGAGCCAATATGTAACTGCTCAGTCTTGCTCCCCTTTTGCTCTCTGGGGAACATATTTTGGCTTCTCTCCTGTGCTCCGCTGCCAACATTTTTATGGCAGTAATAGCTATCACATAATTCTGGAAGTATTTTATATGTACCTTGTCCTCTTGCTTGTACACAATGAGAACTTGCATCTGTAGTGTTAATAGTGCCATACCCTTGTACTCCACATGGCACCGGAAAACTCTTACTGATGGAGGGAGATGCTTAGAGGCTATGCATAAATTGCAAGTCCTCTTAAAACTGCAATTAGGACAAGCTTTTGGGAGCTGCTCTGGAAAAATGTATGAATTTCACTTGGGCTTTTTTATTGGGATATTTTATTTTAGAGTCACTGCTTTTGTTTAATTTTGTGGGTCTGGGAGGGCAATTTGAAATCTGCAGGAATAAAAAAGCAGCTTGACATAAATTACCTCTAGTAAAGCCTGCAGACTTATTAGAAGACAATGCTGGCACTATCTGCTCTGAAAGGCCTTTTTCCAGGGTAGAAAAAGCTATAAACTTCACTTTGCTATACAAGGTGCTTTGTTCTTAGTTTTGATATTAAAAAAAACCTTTTGTATCTATTTGTACCCTGCAGCCTTGTCCTCGCTCCATGTTAGGGCAAGAATGGGGTGTGCATCAGCTGCCTCCTCTGTCTCTGCCTTGGCCTGCACCCAGCAGCTTGTAGCTGTTCCAGAGGAGAGCAAAGGAAACCCAGTGCAGGGAGATCCCACGCACCCTCACCAGGCTCCAGCTGAGACCAAGTGGGGAGGATTCAAGCCTTGATTTACCATCCAAGATATGCACCTACAGGGGAAATATTTCAGCATTTCTATGCGAGCAGGTTTTTCTCCAGGAAAGGTACAGGGGTAGCTGCTGAACTGCATGGGAGCGCATGTCCATGTGCAAAGGCCAGGACCAGGACAGCCCTGTAATTACCAGGGTGATGGGCAAGTCCACATCAGCCAAGCACACAAGACACAATGGAGGTTCTGCTGCTTCCCTGTGCAGAGGAGTGTACTCAAGGAAGGATTTTATCTTTGAAGCAGAACATGACCCAACTGATCAGCCCCCTAGGGGAATGTGGGTCCCCACTGCTCTCTCTCCACTGCAGCCATTAAGACACTGCAGTGGGTACACAGTATGAAGCAGGAAGATGCAGACATCTGGCTGCTTATAAAACAGCAGCATTAATAGGGCTTTCCTAGCAGTTGCTAATTCTAGGAAGTCTCCTCATTTTCCTATGAAGAGTCATTAAGAGGACAACATTAAAAAATACACAGAAGTGTTTTGAAACATAAGGATTTCTTTCTGGAAGTACTGGGGTCTTGGAACGCTTCAGAGCTCTCAGGAACAAATCACTGTCTAATGATGATAAGCATCTCTGTGATCTTACCCAACTGACACTGAAAGCTGAAATTTTGGACAAAGTCCTCCTGCACCAACAGCTTTAGTCTGTGCATGTCTCCATCCTTCATAACTGGAGGTCATGCAGCCATGCACTCGCTGCTTTATTGCTTCTTTATCCTTTGGTGCTCTGGGTGCTTCTGAACACAACAGGCTACAGACAAGCACATCACAGCTGAATGCTGTGCCAGTCTGCCTACCTTCTCCCCTTCCTCCTCAGGATGCCTTTCCAGCAAGACCTGGACCTCTCTGGATCAGCCAGTGTGGGTTGCAGGAAGGTCTCAGTTTGCTCAGGCAGAACACCACAGGAGGACAGGCAAAAAGCCAAGTCCACTGCAAAACTTGGCTGTTTTTCCAAAGGATAGATTATCTCTTTTCTTCCCTTTCAAGAAGATATTTGTCGAGGGAGTATTAGTGGAAAATGGAAAGACAGAGCTGTGTTCCTGTGCCTGTGATCAGGTATGATTACAGACAGAAAAGATAAATGTACTTTCAGCAAGTGCAAGGGCCACTGTCAGAGCCACGGGAAAGGTGGAAGCATTTGCCCATTAGGGGAATACATGAAAGGCAGAAGAGATAACTAAGCCAGGCAGTGTTTTCAAAATGAGAACGTACATATGGATGCAGGAGTCTAATTTTAATCACCCACGTATGAAATCTTTGGCCCAGCTCCCACTCTCTTTTGAGCGGGAGCAGTTGTGTAGGATTCCCTTTCCTGGCAGGTGTGCAGGTTGTTCCCTATCCTCTGCAGCAGGGTCCAAATGAACACTCCTCACCCTTCTCAAGGGGACAAGAGATGGAAAAAGGAGAAGCCGCCCATGCAGCAGAGCTGGTTCCTCTCTGGCAGTGAGAGTAGACAGCAGTCAAGACTCTGAACTCGCTGGCAGGTGGATTTCCCTCCCACCGCCATCGCTGCTCCGTGAGCAGGTGGCCAGGTCTGGAGGAAGCCTGATTTCCCGTCACCCACACGTACACCGCTCAGCACAGGGATGCCAGTAATACTCTTTTATGAGGGTGGGAAGCAATCACTAAGTCCTTAAGCTGGGGAAGAGTCTCTGAAAGGAGTGACTTCTTCCTTGCTAGGTTTGCCATATGCTGCCTTTTACTTCGGAAAACTGTAAATGCACAAAAATAGGAGGCTCCTTTTTTTTTTTTTTTAACCTGATACCTATTTATCTCAGCCATGCTGTTCAACACACACTGTTTACAAGCAACAACATTAGGCCTCTGTTATTATTCTTACAGGTCTTAGGCCTTAAAATAAAAACCATCCATGCCTTGATGATGGGAAAAGATACTACAAGTAACTACAAATTACATTGCCCAGATGCAGAGCTTCTCCTTTTGTTACCGTTGAGCATCAGTCTGAAGATCAGCAGAAATGTGTTTGCTAAAAATTGATAATCACTGACTTCCTGTTTTATTTTTAATACATGCTTTGCAGATTGTCTTACCCATTCGAGGAAATGATAGCTCTCATTTCATTGCTGCTGACACTGTTCTGCTGCCTCACAGGAAAGAAAAGCAAAGAAAATAAGTGCAGTCTCACAAGGAGGTTAAGATGCATGTTTGTTGACCCAGGAGTACTGGGCAAGAGGTGTGAGTATTGACCAGCAACATCCTGAAACCCCATTTGTTACCCAGCTTCTGGAGAACCAAGTATCATAAATATTTCATTGATTTTCAGCAACCTAAAGCATGAGCCATGGTACTGACGTTCAGAGATCTGGGAGGAGGGGAGACGAAAATGCAAGAGAGGTTTATTTCAGCACTAGCTGTAAGTGAGTAGCTCAACCCATCTCTGCTTGGAGATTGAAGGCCCAGTCACAGCAATACTATTAAAATCTCAGATAAAAATATTCCTTTAGAAAAATTAGAACTCAGTTAATCTAATGGGAGCCAAAATCAAAGCAAATGTCAACAACAGCAACTCTGCAATAAGAATCTGAAAATGCTTATGAGCTCCTGAAAGCTAAACACACCCGACTATATACTGTGAATCACAAATCACTGCCAGCAGCAGAAAGTATGTTAACACTCTACTGATTTTGGAGTTTGGACTCAGTTCTACTTAAAATTTTATAGGGGAAAAACAATTTCAGTTAATTCCCCTTTGTCAAAATAAACTTCCACAGGCAGGCAAGTCTTGGGTTAACCAGCTCCAGGACTTCAGATCCTGCCTCAGTGAGAACATTTTCAGAGATGAGGTATAAAGAACATTAAATAACTCTTCCCTTGCAAGCTAAAAATAAAACACGTGAATTCCTGCTTCCTTTCAAGATGCTAAAACAAGCTTTCAAACAGTTACTTGAAACAGTTTCACTGGTTTGTGCTACAACTCATCCTTCACTTCAATTTATTTTCTGTCAATCCTTGCCAATTTGTACAGAAAGTTCAAAAAATGACTGGAGTGGGTATTGGCCACCTATGGAAAATACGGCCCCTCTCAACTCAACAAATAACTCTTGCTGTGCTTGTTATATTACTGGACACAGAAAGTACATCCAGTTCCCCATCTCAGGCACACACTTTGCCAGTGCCCCAGCATCTAACAAAGGCAAGGCTCCCCTCGCTCCACGCCATGGCCAGCCTGCTCTCCACACACACCAAGGACAGGAGTGCGTAGGTGATCCAACACATCCCTCATCCAAAAAGGCAGGGGGCAATACATTTTAGTGTCCAGAGCTGGATGCTGCTCTCTGCACCAGCCCCTTAGCCTACACCACGCATATCTTTCCCCAGTGGAAAAATCTTGTTTTTATGCAAAATGGTGGTATAAAGCCTTTTTCAGCATGGCAGTGCAGCTGAGCGTGGATTCTTTGTGCTGAAATACCGCAGGGGAGTCTCCTGTTTGCCTGCATCAATTCGAGGAGCATCTGCCTGCCTGCCTGCAGAGCCTGGGGCGGTGAGGAGGTCTGGAGCCAGCTGTGGGTCTGCCCTGGCTTCCTGCTGCCAAGTGAGAAGGATCCAGGCAGGGCCAAAGCATTCTGAAATCTCAGCTAGGAGATCTCCTCCGTGTACCGCAGGAGGGGAGGAGGGGGTCAAGGCAAGGTAAGAGCTGTGCTGTATCAACCCCAGAGCATGACGGAGCAAGAGCCAGGGCCCCACACGGCCCTGCCAGTGCCACAGCCCCACCAGCCCCACAGGGACAGGTCCAGCTCACAGGGAGCCGACCCACTGAGCAGCAGATTTACGAGGAGGCGGTGTGTATGCTCCAAGGAGATAAATCCTGGTACCCTCCTGATTCACAGGCAGAGTAATAAGAAGCTTTCCAAGGCTGAACATTGGTCAGAAATTATTTTCCTTAATCGCCTATTTATTTTGTCCTTTAAAAGTATGCTGTCCAGAGAAAAGACTGAATCACAAAAACACCTTATCTGTGTTTATCAAAGATCTCATATTACTTAAGGGACTGGTAAATTTAGCTTTGGACATGGAATATGCAACTGACCTGGTCCATTCAACCTGTAAGACCACTTCAGCACATACAAGGCTGTGCTAGAGCCCCAAATCCTAGCCTATTAAAAAAAACCCTTTACGTTGATGTTAAAAATTAGAAAATAATTTACTTTCATTTCCAATTGGTTAGTGAATGAGGGTACTTAATAAATATCTTCTAATTCAAGGAAACTGAGGAGAAAACATGACATTTAGGAAGGGCATTCGAGCACTTCCTTACTAGCAGAGTTAATTACCTGATCAGAGTAAAGCACATACATGTGTGTTCACAAGTGTTCACATACACGTGTTCACAAGACCATTGGTGAGAACAAAAGAAAAATACCTACAACACTATGGGTACCCCTAGTGCTACAGAAGAATTCAGTAATAGTTGGATAAAATTAAGAACTACACTGCCATTTTTAAGGACTACACAAACAAACACATTTCAATGCCTTTTTTTAATATATTTTTTTCTGCTACTTTGCAAGAGTGTATCACATTCGTCACAGTAAAACTAGGTACCTCTCCATAGTATTTCTCTGCTAGCAATGTTATATATTCAGTGATGTCTAGTCTGGGGCTAAAGGTATACCAGGAAAGGAATGAAATCATGGGAGAAATAGTGTAAGATTTAGTTAGATCTAAGATCCAATAAATTTCAAAAAAATCCCCAAACCCTAATGCAGTGCATTCCACCAAATAATTTAGTCTTCAAGATTTAACTAACTCTTTCCTTAGAGAAGAAGATGAAGTTTCATACAAAACCCCCCTACATTCCCCATTTTCTAAACAGTAACTTGGAAAATTCTGTTTGGGATAGCAGCAGAAACAACACAATTTCTATCTCAACCATAACAATGCATACAGATTTTTCCAGACGGAACTCTTACTCTCTGGGTGGTGAGGGTTGTTGGGGGTATCCCCTGCCCTTGCATTTGGCCTTACGAGCAATTAAGTAGATTAGGCAATGACTCCAAAGCTATTACATACGAAATGCTGAGGACATCAACAGGGCTTGGTGGTCACTAATTCCATGACAAGAGACAAAGTGGAAAGCAACTACAGCACTTAAAGCCCATGACTGACAGTAGTCAGAGATCAGCCACGAAATTATGGAAGAGTTTCTTATTATCTGGGAAGGTCCCGCAATTTCCTGGAGGTAATTTAGCGCCCCCCCNTGTAAATTCTTTGATGACTCTCAAGTTCAATACACTGGAGCACAAGAGGGGAGACCTGGTGAGTTGATTACTAGTTGTGGTTGTCAGAGACAAAACTTAGCAAGAGACTCCCTCCTATCAAGGGCATTGGGTGCAATGGAGAAACAAAACTCTTCCCTCTAGCCCTTCCATCTAACACAAACAAACAAGGGCCAGAAATAACATTCCAGAGGGAATGCCTTTTTTCTTCTTTTTGGACTACATTTTTACAGAAATTGGAACACACTGCTTCATATCCTAGGACCCACAGGACTTTTCCTACAGATAATATTACTTGTTAAAACCACTGTTGTGCAATGCCCAGATCTCCCACTGCCAGCTGACCCATATGGCCACACACCTTGGTCAGAGAATGCACATCTAAGGCTTCCTAGGGAGCCAACACCACCATGTATGGCTGGACCCCAGAGAGACATTTTGACTTTTAATCCACTTTCTTGACAACTATAAACAATGGAGAAACTAAGTAGGTGGTTAACATCCATGCTCAGGTGGCTTCTCTCACAGGAACAGGAGCAACCTTGTGGAGGCAGCAGCGGCACTGTGTCACAGACCCAAAGTGGCTGGGGTTGCAAGGGACCTCTGGAGGTCATGTGCTCCCAACTCCCTGCTCAAACAGGGCCACTTGGAGCTGCTTGCCCAGGACTACTGATGTCCTACCCAGGAACTGCTCAGTTCTTTCCAGCATGTTAGTACTACCTTTACAAAATCATTCTCAGAGTAAATTTTAAGAGCAGAGAATTTGTAAATGCTAGGACAATAGCAACATTAAAAGGAGCTAAAATTATCTTCAAAGTTTTTCAAAGTTTTTTATCTTCATAGTTTTTAAAACAGATGTTTCACAGTGTCACAGTTCTGCTATATGTCCCTGCACAGATGCAACAAAAAGCTGAAACACTAATTTTCTGATTTGAAAAAATCATGTTGTTGAAGTTAAATAACAGCTGATCCACAGAGAACCCAGGAAACAGGGAATTCTATTTAGAGCATTAACGACATTTTGTTTACTTCTTAGGATGAATTCATCATGCAAACAGTCCAAAGTGAGATCCTGGCAGGCTCTGAACGTGCTCAGAGAGGCTGAGGCCAGAGACATTCTACATCCATATTAGGCTGTGGATCAAGTCCTGAGCTAGATTCAACAGTTCTGCTTTGCCCGAGACTTTGAAAACCCAATGATGGCAAACTGTGTGCAGAATCACCACTACTGGAACATCTGAAAAGTTCTTTCATCACACTATGGAAGTGTTAGCTACGGAAGCATAAACCTATGGACACTGAACTGGAAACCAAAGCTCCCACGTTACCAGACTGAAGGATGAGCAGAAGGACTCTTGTGCCCAAGGAAAATGAAAATATTTGAAAATTAAACCAGAAACTCCAGCCCAAAGTATGAATCTCATACATGTCAAATCAAATTTCTGATTTATACCAAGGAAACTACAGAAGTAGCCTGCTTACTCAGCACAGAATTTATTTCTTAGAAAAGAAATAAATCTACCTCCCTAAAAATGTCACTATGTTTATTGTTATGATTAAACTGCAGAGTGCTCAGCAGTTTCAGCTGGCCTACGCAGCAGTGAAATTTTTTTCCTAATGCCTTTGGATATTGTGGATAACATAAAAGCACACATTGGTTTTGTACTGGAAGGGGCCTTAAAGATCATGTAGTTCCAAGCCCCTCACCATGGCCTGGAGACTAGGTCTACTACACCAGGTTGCTCACAGCCCCATCCAACCTGGACATGAACACTTCCAGGGATGGGGCAACCACAGTTTCTCTGGGAAACCTGTTCCAGTGTCTCACCAACCTCACAGTAAAGAATTGCTTCCTAATATCTAATCTAAACCCACCCTTTTTCTGTTTCACACCATTCCCCCTTGTCCTATGAGTACATGTCCCTGTAAAAAGTCTCTCTCCAGTTCTCTTGTACTGTAATCATCTCTGTAATCATCAGGTGAAAACAGGATGACGGGCAGCTCTACTACATTTAAGTTCTATTACATTTAAGCTTTCCCACAATGCCCTTATGATGGTATTTGAATACAACAATTTGGGCAACCAGGAAACAGATCTACATGTAACAGCTAAAACTGGATACAAACTTTGTGCACTTAGCAGTTTGTGTGGAATGAACTGTCTGCCTAGTATTCCCTTCATAGCCATGACTCAGGAAAACTCCTCTGAAAAGCAATCTAAGCTGTGCAGTGCCGGTCCTTTAGTTCACCTCCTGACTGTGATTCCTCTCACACCTACATACAAGCACAACCTGACATGATTGGGATCTATCTGAACAGATGCTGACAAGCCCTGGAAGTTCAGTCTTCTTCCAAAACCAAATTTTCCCCATTCAGATTGTTTATTTGCACACATGCATCAGTAATACCTGGCAACTCACGAACAAGAGATTTACGTGTTATTACTTAAATCACAGTAGTATCACCATGTTACGTGCGTTGAGGTACCAATAAAAATACTTCTCTGTGAACGGAGAAAACAGAATGCCAGATACAGAGGAATTTGAAAAATAAAATTAACACAGAAATTAGGGCATCCGTGATTTACTGCAGCACACTGAGTACAGTGCTGGGCCCAGGAGACAAACTTTTTTGTATCCAATGGCAAGATTTCCCCACAAACATTTTCACGGCTTTTGAAAGCAAATGTAAAATGTGTCTTGAAAAACCCTGCTGACAGCAAGATCCTGCCCAGCAGAAGAAAAGCATTCAAGCTGGGCTCTCGCTTTTCCCAGGGCGGATTTGCTCCAGCTTAACTTGGGAGCTGTTAGGGAGGCAGGTTGCCCAGAGTTATTGAATAACCTATTACAGCGTTCAACAGGGTTCACAGCTGATGTCTTGCAACATGTTGGTGAGTGATGGCAACCAAACCACTGCTTCTTCTTTATTTGGTCCATTCTCTCTGATAAGACTATGTCTATATTAGTAAGGGAATCTGGGCAAGGGCGTGCTCCTTAGAGCTGGAGCTGTTGCCTCACTACTACAGCACCACAGTGTCCCTGGCATGGTTTTGGCCCTCAACAGTCCTCCTTCCTCCAAAGGGTTCCTGGGCACAGTTTGGGAGTTTGCAGGGGCCAGAGACATTTCCTGGATGTTTGCTTGTGGCCACCCAGCTCTGGAGACTGAGTTCAGTGGTATGGACCCATGCTGTGCCATCCCAGTTTGTCATGGTGCCAGAGGCATCCCTCTGGTGTGTTTACTGGAATAGAGTGTCTCAGACAGTGAGTTATTTAGTATGTTGAGGTCTCCACTTCTTCAGCTAGATATATGAATCTGAATGCCACTGTTCTTTCCAAAATGATGTAAAAATGACACATTGCTTAAGAAAGCTCATTTCAAGATCAGCTTTTTCCCTCTAAAGTCTTAATAATAATGGTATTCAGACCAGCTGATTTATCTGAAAGAACTGCAGCTTTCCTTGCAGTCTTAAATATATGCCCTCTATAAGTGAGAATCCTGACAGACCTAAAGCCACTTTGATAGATATCATATCCTTTATACTCACTGTTTCTGTGCTAATTATTTTTTATGAGCTGCACACTAAGGTGACCTCAGAAGCTAGAATCTGACCCAATTCGGGCAAACTGTGGCCTTCTTCTCTGGCACTGACCATATGCTTGGAACAAGAAACAAAGACAGAAATCACCCCTGTCCAAGAAATTGCCATGCTCTGGGATATATACACAAAACTCTTTGGTAAGCCAAGGTAATGCATACACAGAACTCATAAAGGCTCCTTTGCCTCATAAAAGGTATTTCAGTTTTAACAGCTTCTCTAAGAATCAGTATTTTACATTCAAGTATCCTTAATTCCAAACAGAGGTTATCAAATGGAAGGAGGTGGTAATAAGTTAGGACACATCCTAGTAGAGTATGAAAACAAAGATGCTCTAAAAAATACTAGCTTGTGTTCCTGAGCGCAGAAGGAGTGAAAGTACCACACCCTTTAGCTCAAAAGAAAAGCCTCAAACAACACAGTACTTTTCAGAGCAGTTTTGGTATGTGCTGTGCTGTCTATTAACTGATGACATATGCAATGGCACATTTTGTGAATGAGCTGTATCTCGTTTCTTCATACAGTGCCTATATTGCTTTTTCTGTTCTGCTGCATAGGGTGCAAATTCCTGGGACAAGCAGCACAACTCATGGTATCACATATCCTGAGAATACATACTCCATCTGAGAGCGGGTGTTTTACTTCCTTTATCGTGCAGCCAGCGGCAAAGTTTCATCTCCAAAGTTATGTTTAATGTCAGTAGCGTGAGCCTACTTGAGGTGACATGCTAACTCCACTTCCCAGTTGATCATCTGAATAGTCTTCTTGTTTAAAGGCCACTTGATTAATATGATTGGAGAGAACTGTCACAGAGTTTTACTTCCAATTGCACAGCCAAGATTTCAAATATTTTTGGATCTAAGACTTTTTTTCCTTTCTTTTAAGCCTTTGTCTCTGAACCCATTTGTACACAGAAACCTGAATTCTGTTTGCAAACAAAATCAGAGAATCATAGAACAATTTGGGTTGGAAGGGACCATAAAGACCAATCTAGTTCCAAACCCCTCTGCCAAAGGCAGGGACACCTTCCACTAGACCATGTTGCTCAGAGCCTCATCCAACCTGGCCTTGCACACTTCCAGGGATGGGATCCAAAAATTTTCTAGACAACTTGTTCCAGTGCTTCACCATCATCACAGTAAACAATCTCTTCTGAATATCTAACCTAAATTTCCCCTCTTTCAACTTGTACCCATTAGTCCTCGTACTGTTACTGCAGTTGCTGATGAAGAGTCCCTCTCCAGCTTCCCTGTAGGCCCTCTTCAGATACTGGAAGGTTGCTGTGAGGTTTTCATGCAACTTTCTCTTCTCCAGGCTGAACAGCCCCATATGGGAGGTGCTACAGACCCCTTACCAACTTTGTGGTCCTGTTCTGGACTCCCTCCAACAAAATGCTGTGGTAGGGTTCTGGTCAGAGCACCCGGGAAGTGGCAGGACATCAAGAGCAAAATCCCGCTTGTGCTCTGCCCTCCCATTGCCCTCTCTGGCCTCCAGCAAACACCCAGCTGTTACTTCTTGTCACAGACAGGAAGATTTGTATCTCTGCTGCTCCTTTTGTAAAGAAGTCGCCTATACGCTGCATTACATTACAGACATCAAAGTGAACACTGCGAATCTCGGCTTATGCCAACAGCTACGTCAGTTTTAGGGTAAGTGCTGGCAACCTCAGCACCATACAAGTAGAGAAGACTGCTCTGGCACCCAGCCTGGCCTGCACAGCAGTTATTTCTGTACACACGAAACCACTTGCAACAGCAATATAAACTCACAGTTGCTCGTATCTGCACATCAGCTTGTTCAGTTCAGCATCCTTCCTTTTTGTGACATGAAGTTAACAATTTTCCTGCATTATTACCTGGGAAATATGTTTATCCATGGAATTTACCAGTTGCTTTCCTGTCTTAATTGAAATATTTTTGTCTGAGCAGGTGATAATCCATTTATTCAGGTAGGATTTAAACTGAAATAATGACTGAGTTTAGTATAGCTTTCTGAATCCCATACATTGCTATACCAAGACCTGTGGGTTACCACACAAATTAAAGTATGTGAAATTGACTGTTTCCCTGAAGAAGTCAGCAAGGCAACCTTTGTCTGGAGTAAATTGCTGGCATGTAAGATGCCTTCTTTTAACTTGTTTCCAAATGTATTCCCCCATAGTGGGAAAATCTGCCTCACATTAATAAAAGGCCACATCTTTAATAAACCACGTAACTATGGAGTTCACTCCTATTTTTAGTTGTCCAGTTGATTAATTATTTTATAACTTTGGAAACTGTTTATAGAGTGGAGACACTGAGATGCACTCATACTCTCTCCATGTTCTTTATGCCTTGGCCAGGACATTTCTCATTGAGCAGTCAAGAAACACTGGGTCCAGTGAGGTGAAACGCAGGAGAAGCAAGCACACATAATATTGTCAACGAGATCAGAAAAAATCCCAAAGACTTGTTATTACAGATAGCTTGGAGGACTTGTTTAATTATACATCTCTTTAAGATGCTACCACTCCCATTTGCCAGAATTTTGTTCACATTTTCATCAGTTATAAGTTGAGTTTGTAAAAGACACAATTTCTTGCAAACTTTGCCTATTATTTATCCTTAAACCATTACTACCAGAGAGGAAACTAGAGCAGGAGCAGTGAGTCGGAAAGCAAGGAAGGACTATATAAAGATGATCTTTTGAGGGGAAAGTGATCTCACAGCATTATAAATTGCAACGTTATTTTCCATCATAAAGTACTTATTTAGGCAGATGTAAGAGGATTGGGGGATCAATAGAGAAATGTATCCAAAAGTATTATGCAGCTTGGTAAAAAATATTAACTCTTTGCTTACCCCATTGTGCAACATTCACATCAATCTGAAGCAAATGTACTCATGTGAATAAAACACAATAAGCACAGGGCATTTACTAAATAGGACACAACATTTATCTGACCACTCTGAACAAAACAGACATTGAATCAAAAGGCTCTTTCTGAAGAAAAGAGAGATTGCTAAAAGAGAACAGCAACAATAAAAAAAAAGCAGAGCCGAACAGAGGCGTAATTCTAACATCAAACACACTGATGACAGCAGGATTATTTTCTACTGTCTACTGTTAATACTGGACAATGAACCATAACAAAGGTTTCAAAATGTTCACATATTTATTTTCCTTCTATTTGGTTTCTTCCCTCTGTTTAGCTAAGGGCTGGAAGTACAATAAACCCCAGAAGTTTTGAAAACCAGTGCTTCATAAACCAAAATGGAAATGAACTTTGAATGTAAGCCACTCTCCTTTCCCCGAGACAGCGCTGTCCGAGAACAAGAAGCGTCCCTCTCCTGCTCCCTGCCCGTCCTCCTGGAATGCTGCCAGAAGCATAGGTGCTATTTATACCTTGTGTGAGAAAGATGGGAAAGCCCAGTGTACTTTGGGATCCTCGATGAAGGTTGTTTTGAATGCTAAGCAGTGTAACTACTACAAAGAAACTGGAGGTTCTGTCACCTTTATTCAACAAAACAAGGACAATGCCACACTTTATACAGAATTATTCCTGAGGAATTCGGTAACAAGAATGCTCTGTGTTTGTTTGCTTTAGCAGCCTCAGTGTTTAAGAGACAGGAGATGTCAAAGTTCATGTTGCCTGTGAAGCTGCAGCATTGCCCTCAGTGTGTGCAAGACTTTTGGGTAGAGTATTTGACTCTGCAGCCCACACTTGTGTACCACTCTGCAGTCCACACTTGTGTACCACTCTGCAGTCCACACTTGTGTACCACTCTGCAGTCCACACTTGTGTACCACTCTGCAGTCCACACTTGTGTACCCCTATGCATTCCAAGCTTGTGAACNTTGTGTACCACTCTGCAGTCCACACTTGTGTACCACTCTGCAGTCCACACTTGTGTACCCGAAGCCATGTGAAGACAAATACAGCAGAAACCTTGACAGCTGCTCAAGGACCAAGGAACAACCTGGGTGCCACCAGCAGGCTCAGAGGCTCTCCAGCACCTATAAAGTGACTGGTTCCATGAAAGATCTTCATCTGCAGATGGTTCTTAACATGGATAAGCTGGTCTGGATTTATTTTCCCCTGAGGCTACTGTATAGGCCAAATGCAGGCAGATTTCCACAGGGACAAATTAAATAAGTCCTACTCATGCGAAGGTCATGCACTCTGCTGAAGTTTACATCCTTGCTCCAATGTACAAGAACACTAAAGCACACCAAAGAAAATAACTCCAGGTTTTCTTTAAATGTGAAAAAACCCTACTTGTTTTTATGCCTGCCTTGTTCTCAGTCTTACTGAATCACTTGTGCTGAAATATTCCAAAAATTCTCAGGCTGAGGAAAACAGCTGGCTTGAAAAATTTCAGTTCAAATATTAAAAGTTTCACAAATACTCTGAAAAACAAGGTACTATAATGGGAAGTGCTGGGCAACTTTCCTAATTGGCAGTGCTACCAATCTATTACATAGTCAGGAATTTACATGTTTTATTTATCACAGACTGCACTATCAACTACCCTCCACTGAGCTGAAAACAGGCAGTAAAACAAAAACAGGAGGGAAGGAGAGAGGAGAGAGAGATGCCAGCTGAACCTGGACAAGCCCAGTAAAACTGTTCTGTGGCCAGTCTGGCCAGTGAGAGACACCAAAGGATAGTTCCTTGCATTTGCCATGGCCTTACAAAGCTGTAACAGACACATGCACATGCACATTGCCCTGACAGAGAAGGCTTTCACAACATGAATAGTCTGTACCTCTCCCAAGGTCATGTGCCTGGAACCCGCAGCCAGTCAGACTGACGCTTGAATGCGAGTGGAGCCGTACAGGCTGTTGAGATAAAATTATCACAGCCGTATTTCAGCAGATGGAAAAGAAACCTGAGATGCATGTTCAGATTAGCTGCAAGAAATAGGATACCTGAACAAGCAGCAGGCAATCCTATCAGCATGCTGCAAGGAAAACTGGAGCAGGTTTCACACACACCAGCTTTTGGAGAAAGAGGAACAAAACAGTTCCCTCTACTGAGGCAGTGAATGAGCACTTCTGGGGCCATGTGATGACAGTGTGGTCGGGACTGTACCTCATATCTATCTGAGGGACTACAAAGAGTACTCAGCACTGAAGTCTCCTTTCCTAATTCATTGGATGAATCTTAACTGTTTCTGCAATGACACACGTCGGTCACGAAAGATTCCACCTAGGAGCTTATCTGTGAATGTATAGTTCACAGTTCTCAGAACAACTCCAGTGGAGTGAAAACTGGTGAAGGTTTAAGAGCTTGACTTATTTTCTGCTAACTCCAAAATAACAAAACCCAAACAAGAAGCCTGCAATATGCTCTTAGACACCTCAATGCAATTGTGTGTGTGAGCCATGAAGAAAAAGCAAAGTTTTAAAATTTTTAAGTTTCCATTGCATAATAAATAGTGGGTATTACAGAAATTTTAGTATCTTTAGGCTGGGAAAGACTAGATTTAGGATTGTGATACCGTATTTAATTTCTCGAGGTCATAAAGTTAAGCTGTAAAGTTCTCGCACCAGATCAAGAGAACTCCTGACACACCAGAAATTCTACTTCATGATGAATTACAGTCAGGTAAAGCTGCCATTTGAGATATTATAATACCAATGTCCTACTCAATAACCCTACTTGTACAGGATGGTGCTTTTACGTTTGTAAGTGGGTTTTTGCACCTCTTACCTTTAGTAATGTGTGATACTATCTTTAGAGTGCCTGTTACACTAATAAGAAGTGACACTTCCTTACCAAGGGTTCAAATTTTAGTTGACCTTCCATTCTGCCCTGGACAAGTGAATGAATCGGACTGTCAATTTTGTAATAACTAGTTGAATTTCATTTTTAATAAGATTTCCAGTGCAGATTATTTTTTGAGCCATTCTACCCATCAGTTTTTTACAGGGTCAGAGGAACTGTTGTTCTGGATGATACATGCGACAGCATAAAACAAGGATAAATTACAAGTACAAGATTTGATAAATAGGAGACAGAAGATAAGGAGTTCACCTTCAGTAAACTGTTGAATTGCAAGTACTTAGGTCTGCTATTGAAAACAAAACAGGAGACACCTGGCAAAGAAAGTAATGTGTGATTGCCATGTAGACTTTCCATGGCTTTCAGAGTTAGAGATGCTCAACATCTCTGAAAATCAGACATGAAGGGTAATATTGCATTTAAAGCCATGGAAAGTTTATGCATGCAATGCACTGTCTTCTGCCACCAATATTTCTAGAGCATAAACAGGGTTATTCTATGAATGAATGGATGTGGTTTCCAAAATGCCATTAGGACAGAGGCCAGTAGGGTGTCAGAAGAGGGAGGGTTCCTTTCCTAAACACTCAGTCTGATCTCTTCTGGGGTTTGACCCCATGAGGAAAGCTAAAGCACAAAGCCATCTTGGAATACCTTCATTTTAGTCTCTGTCAAAGATGATCTCCCCTCCCTGCCCCAAACCACACAGATCCAGTTTCTTCAAGAATGTTGCTGGCCAGGCAAAAACAAGAGGGAATGCCATTCCTCTCGTCTTTCCTCAACCAGAGAGTCTGTGAATGGCACATCCATGCAGCACTGTGGCCTACAGAGGGGTCATGAAAATGGGTGAAACAAAAGAATCACTACAGAGTGATCTGAAAGCACAGAGCATGAACCACCTGGGGTATTCACCGAAATGGCATCAGAGCCAAAAGACATTTGGTTTAAATTGTAAAGCTCTCATGATATCATCCTGCTGATGTGATAGTTTTAGCCAAGTTTCACTAGACAAACTCATTTAAATAGGCTTGTCATTTTAAATACTGCTATAGTGTATTGGTTCTAACTGAGGCAGAGTTCAGCAGCCCTGCCAGTGCTGTGCTTCAGTTGATAACACAGCGGTGTTTTGGCTACTGCTGAACAGCACTGTCCCTCTAACATTCTCCCCCATCAAGGGGCAGGGAGTGGGCAAGACCTCGGGAGGGAAAACAAGCAGGCCGGCTGACCCAAAGGAACCAAAGGGATATTCCATCCCATATGACGTCAGCTCAGATATAAAAGCCGAGAGAGAGAGGAGGAGGGGGGGCACTCTGTAATGTCTGCCTTCCACGGAACCACTACGCGTGCTGAGGCCCTACTTCCCGGGACGTGCCTGAACATCGCTTGCTGATGGGAAGCAGAGATTGACTTCTTCTTTTGCTTATGAGTGCACAGACCCTGCTTTTGCTTTTCTGTCGCTTCAATGAAAACTGCCTTATCTCAACCCACTGATTCATCTTGTCCTTTCCCCTGTCCCTCTGGGGAAGGGAGCTACAGGGCAGCTTGGTGGGTACCTGGCACCTAGCCAGAGTCAAAACATCACATACAGGAATCACAGCTGCTGTATTTTCCAGTATGACAAGTGGAAGGGATTTAGGTGAGAACCAATTTATTCATTGCACAGACTTTTCTTCCTAGAAAAATACCAGTTTCTTTTGGCCAAACTTTAGCACTTAAAAAAGACGACAGTTCAAAACTATTTACTTTCTTCTCTCCTGCTGCTTTGCCACTTCCTAAAGTCTTGCTCTTTATTTAAAAGCTAAGTTACCAGATGTGGCTAATAATTCCCCAACACATCCCTTTGATTTGTTGCCTACATCAACATGGGAAATTAAACCACCCAGACTGTACCTTCATTCTACTAATGCAGTGCAAAGCTTGTTCAAAACAATTGCATTCTGCAGCTGGTCCTTTTCCTTGCCCTGTTTGCCCTCCAAAGCTGGGGACCTGAGGGAGAGATGCCCAGGGAAGAGTGCTCTGCATCACTGCCTACTGGTGACAGAATTCTTAGTAACAGTAATATTTCTGTTCCAAAAGCAGAAGTCAGACCAGACCCCGTGGTGGAAAGGTCTCCTGCTCTACCCCTTTCACCACAAATGTGCACCATCCCAGGAATGTCTCTATGGGCCATGACTGACAGAGACCAATTTCTCTGCTTTGTCCCTGAGCTGTGCAGGTACAAGACAGGTCTGAGCTGGTTTCAGCTTCAGCAGTTCCTAAAATGCTGTGTATCATCACTGGGCACAGTGTGGTGCTAAGTGAGCTCTGCATCTTGTGACTGGTGTTGGAGCACATCCCACCAGACTGGGGAAGGGACAGAAGGGAGCTCGTGTTGCTGTCTGCAGACACATGTCCTGCATCTGAATAGGGAGTGGGTAATTCAAAACAAGATTCCTTGAACCTTTCTTCATTCCTTTCTTTCTTTACTTTTCTTTTTCTGTTATATATAAGCATGCATGTCTAAAGCCAACCCCAGGATAAAGCCTTGTGAAGAAATCATAGCTCAGCTAGATTTATCAGGCTTCTGTTCATTTGAGAGATCTGCTTACAATGACCACAGATCCTGACTGTGAAAAAGTCTCAGCAGGCAAAGTCTTTGCTTATGAGAAGCGCTGTAGAAATGAAGAAGCACCAAGCAAACTGCGGACTTCTTTTAAAGACAAAAGCTTGTTGAATGTATCTGTACACATATATGAGTAAATACACACACATACATATATACTCATACTCTAGAGGTACCTTAACCCGGAGTCACCCAAGCTACTGTATTTGAGCTTTTCCTTTTCAAATCTGTGACAAGAATGTGAGGATGGAAACCTAAGAAAGTTTCAAAAGCCCACAAACTTCCTCAGTGAACAGGCTTTTCACAGCATCCTTGTACTTAATGTACAGTATTAAAAAAAATAAATTAATAACCGACTCTTTATAAATGATTAATGTATTGCATGTAAGTGCTCTCCTGTTTCTAGGAATATCTTGTCAGGTAATATTCTCATTTGTGATTCATATGCATGTTCTTTTATAATTGCAGTGAAATAATGGTTTCTGGGGAAGTGGTTTTTAAAAGTTTGTTGGGTGCTACATGAGATCAAAGTACAATAAAACTTACTTGGAAGCAAAAATCGTGCATGAATAACAGCACCAGCTTGAACAATGGACTGAATAAACACATGTAATTCTAAACAGGATGGACTGAATTTTTCATCCTGTCAATTCATCACGGAAGGCTCCATTTGGATGAACAGGCTGAGCAGATAAGCCTGCACGTATCACCAGAATCATTTGCTTCAAAAACACACATATACAAGCCTGGGCTCCCTTTGGCAGGGAAATTCTCACTGCAAGATGCCAGCACAGATCTTTACATGCAGAGTTTGGGATGCTATAAAGAGAGTAACCGCAGATGTAAAAGCAGCCTCAGCAAACAGTAATGCCTAAAGCAAGCAGTCTTTATTTCAGTGAACACAGAGGTGGCCAGAGCAGCTGGGATGACCCCAAGTTCATATGCCAGCACTATCAAGAAGCAGAAAACAACTGCCAAACATGTCAGATATGACACTTTAGGATCGAGTCACCTTTTGTTTTGTTTTAGTGAGGGAAGACATTGAGGTAGTGGCTGGGAATGACATTTTGCTTGTCTGCTTAAAATGAAAGGAAATATTTTTTGTAAGCATGGCGTAAGTAGAGCATCGAACAACTCTTAACAGCAGATCACCCCCAAATTCAACCAAAATTCCTCACAGCTTCTCCAGAACTTCTACTACTGCCCATACAACCCTGGTGGGGACTCATGAACCTCACTTATCAGTGCCAAAACGTATGAAATAAATGAGTTTCCAGCTTAGCCATCTGCATTCAGAACCAAATTGTTCAGCTGTGGGGTTTTGACACTTTTGGTAGTAAAAGTAAATTGCAAGTGCAGTGATCAGCCAGTGGGCAGCAGTCTTTCTGGAATTACTCAGTCATCCAGACTGAACCCAGAACACATATGTTAGCTTATTGCTTTCCAAGTATCAAATAAAAATAAAATACGAAGAGGACAGCCTAAGTCTGATTTAAACAGTGGAGGAAAAGAGCACAGAGCAAAATCTTTCAAAAGTAACGGGATGTTTTTTCCAGAAAATTATACAGCTAGAATAGAAGTTACAATTTCTTTCCGAATAAAAGGAATTTAGCAAACAATGTATTTTACTTTATATAAAGTTTGGTTTTGAGCAATTGTATTGAAGTGTTTTGAATGCAATATCCAAGTTTCACAAGAGCTATATGGATATTATTTTGTCAAAATAAACTACAGAATAGAAAAATCTTAGAGGCTTAAATTGGTCTGGGATTTCTGTATAGCCTCTTTGCAGAAATACTAACCCAAAACATAATGTGAGAAAAGCAGCAGCTAAGGACATTCAGGCTGAATGTCTTTCTTGATTCCCAGGTGAACAGAAAGCTCCATAATTTGTGTCCAAATATTTTGAATGCATCAGTGCAAAGGAGTGACAGGTAATAAAGACATCCCTACCTTCCACAATTACATGAACTGTATCAGACTGAAGAAAGAAAATTTTTTTTCCCCCTCTTGCGATGGTATTTCTTTTAATTCCTCTCAACAGCAGTCTAGTTTTTGATGGAATGGCATTTTAAAACCTGAAGTGTGAAGGTCAATAACTGAATTAACACAAAGGATAAAAAATAATTTTTAAAATGTAGTACCAATATTTATACAGCAGTTTAAGAGGTCATAATCATTATGAAGTCTGTGTAACTGTTTGTGTATATGAAGGGCTTCAGGGAGGATGAAAACTGTAGTAAAATTTGATGTGCCTTGTAATCCCTGGATAAACTGCAAGGTCCTGGCAGCAGAACAGCTCCTGAACTAGGAAATGCTGTTCTGTCACTGGGAGAGGTGGGCAAGCAAGATTGTCCAGCCATGTCTCTGCTTTGGATGCCAGGAGCCCTGCCAGGTCTGTGTGTGAGCCGAGCTGCCACCCCATGGCCTGGGACAGAACCAGATAGGACCACCCCTACACCCTGCCCTTGGCTGCATGGGGGAAATCCAGGATCACCAGCAAAAAACAGAAACGTGGTGAATTCAACAAGCTCCTTCATCTGGAGAGTGGAGGGTCCAGGGCTGCTGGCAGCGCTGCAGAAAGTGCTGTGCAGAAAGTGCTGCTTGCGCCTAGGCTAGGCGATGAGAGGCCTCTTCTTATCATGCTGTGGGATCACAGGTAAAGGATGGCATGTTCCTGTGTTCTGTCTCTCAGATATCAGATACCAGCTCAGATATCAGCTCTCACCCACCCTGGGTGCAGTCAGCAGGATCACTCTCCCACTGTGTCTGCACGCTATGTGACTCCAGTGCTGCCTGCACTTTCATGCTCTACTGTTACACAGTACAAACAGGGGAAGTTTTCTGCTGAGGCAACAGTCAGTACAAAGCACTACCAGAGAGACCCCAAGCAAAAACCACCCAGAACAACAAAAGAGAATTCAGGGTGCACAAAACAAGCCTGCACTGTTAACAGTGTTGTGTGAATAACTTACCAGTCTTTTTCTACCTCTACCCTCTGTGCTTTAGTAACAAAAGGTATTAAGAAGCACTCAAAACGCCTGAGCCTGACTCTAAGCGATTAAAAACCTTAAGAAAAATTGCATATGGAATTCCTTTCCTTTCATAAGCTTCAGAAACACATGCTTTGAAATCCCCGGTACTCTTCTATCAATGTGGAGGTGAATAAACGTTGCAAAGAGTAAAGGTATTACAGGACAGATTCTTCTCTGCCTTTCATTACATCGTACAGCTGCTCACATCTGTACCATGAGTTCAAAGCTTGAACACAGACTGTTACTGTCTGACAAAAACTCTGCACTATGTATCAAAAAGCACCCAACCGCATTTCAAAAGCATTTTTTTTAATGAAGAATGTTTCCAAACATAAATGGAGGTTCTCAAAGCCACTGCCAGTACCCAAGCGCTCCCCACGAAGACAGATAACACCGCACCCTACCCGCAGAAATGATGCTCCTCCGACCGCTTGCTCTGTTCCCTGCTTCGTCTGCCTCAGAGTGCTCAGATCAGATCCTGCCCCAGAGAAAAAGCAGAGTCAAAGGCTTGTGATACTCAGAGCCGAGTCCTGAAGCCAGGCTGCAAGAGGATCAAGGAGAGCTGGGCTGAAGCAGCATGGATGGGAGACATATCAAAGCATACTATTGCTCAGCCATCACACACAGGTAATCGAGAGCACCTCACTTTGAATCTGCTGGTCACCATCTGGTGATAAAATATGGAGATGCCAAGAGAGTTAAAGCAAGCTTGTGTATACCAGCGTATTTTACTTATACTACATAATGAAACCCATCATCACCTTCATTCATGCTGTGGTCTCTGTCCCAGTGTTTCAGTTTTACACAATTTGCATTAACTTTTTCTCTCCTTAGCCTCAATTACAAGCTGATTTCGTCTTCCCATCAGACACACATGCACATAGCCTTCCAAGACAAGACACTTCTAATACAACAGGAAGTTCAGTACAAAAGAAAGCAGTTGAGACCTACAAAGTCATGCCACTCCTAAAAACAGGCACAGAAGTCAGCCATTGGCATGAATTTACTAAATGATGCAGAATTAAAGTGTTAAAATAAAAGACAGAAGTCTGTTTTTTTCCCTCCTTCACAATTCTTTGGTGTGTATTACTGAATCCTGGGACAGCAGCAAAATTAGGCCTAGCTGACCTTTAAAACAATGAATAATTTCCTAACAAGGCGAGATGTTTTAAATATATGTAACAGCTTTAAACAGCCAAAGTGCTCTCCTTCTAATTATTTTACTACATGTGAAATATTTGAGGAAAATGTAGATGATATCTCTAATTTGTTAATTACCAGCTGGCTCCTACTGTGCATTATTAAGCTACTATGGCAGTGACTAATACCTCTGACAAAACTAAATTACCAACAACACCTTGTGGAGGAATGTGACCTAAGCAGCCTAGAAAGGAGTAGCCGCAGGTGTTTATTTTCAGATAAAGATGGTTTATTAACTAAGATATAAGACAACAAAAATTAAATACCACAATAATGCCCAAGTCAGGAGCCTGTGGCTGGAGTAACCCAGACACCTGCATCTGACTCCCTGCTCATAGCACAGATGTGGAGGGGGAAGAGCACACAGGATTTCTCTCTGGAAGTGTTTTAGATGCAGTGGGCTTTGCAGCTGTTGTTCCCCGCTGGGTAGGGGCACTGGGTGTGTATAGGTGGTGGTGTATGTCACACCATGCTCAGGACTCCTCCCCTTCCAGTCCAGCAGTCCCAAAGGCTTTGAAACAGGGAATATGAAGACAAAGGAAATGTAATTGCCCACAGAAGGTCCCTCTGCACAGCTGCAGCCCAAGCACAGCCCTTTTCCTCTCACCTTTGAATAAAAGTCCTTCCCCCCCCACCTTTTTTTTTTTCACTCTAAGCACTTTCTGCCAAATTGATTAAACTAATAACATTACAGCTTGGACAGGAACTTACACATCTTAGTCCTAAGTGTGTGAAATAACATTACTCTCCTTTCCAAATCCTCCTGGAGTGGTTAGGAAATCCAGTCTTCTCTTGTGCAGTTGCATTATAAAATTGCTGAACAAACCTATTCTGCTGTAATGGGAAGGGACACATTTTCTTCCCTACTCTAAGTAGGTCAATGAAAACATGATGTTGTGAGGATGAAACTGTTTTCCTCTGTCTTCTTCCCCCTAATGGCAGTTCCAAAAATCATTCCGATTTAATTATGTTTCTAGTGTTGACATAATAACATTGTAAGGTTATTAACAACTGATGTATTGATGGTCCTAAAGTCTGGGGTTTGTGCTTTCTTGTGAATTTATTTTAGCCTTAGGTATACACATGCAATTCCTACACATGGCACATTGTTGCACAGTTAGGAAAAGCCTGCAATGAAACCTGGATGTGAAATGCAACAACACATTATAAGGCACAAAAATTTAACAATCAGCCCTGAGACTGACACTGAGCTTCTGCATCAATGTGATTTCTTTTTAAGGATGACATTCTGACTATCCCCTACTCTAAATCTGAGTAGGACTTGCTCTGAATTAACTCAGGCATAAACAAAGCCTGAGTATTTCCAATGGAACTACTCCAATTCATAGCACCTGGAGACTTCTCTGCATGCATTTCATCAGGAGGGATTAACCAGTAACTGGAGAAACATTTAACTTGCAGCTGTAGTTATCTGAATACTAAATGCAAATTAAAAGGCCACTGGCCTATAAAAAATACGTTTGGGGAGAAAACACCCCTCTCCTCAATGAGAAAAAGGAAAAAAATACATTATACTGAAGAGAATACAAAATGCCTAAAATATTAGCAAAATAGAAATTAAAAAACAAAATGGGTGTTGCTTTTCTACTGTTTCTCTCTATTTTAGAACAGATGGTGTAAATTAGTTTTGTTGACGTTATCTCAAGGAAGGAAAAAAAAAATGAATTTACCTCATGTAATGCCTGTTGCAAGCTCTCACTCACCCACACAAGAACTCCAAAGGCCCCCTTCCGCAATCAAATGTTTGTCATAGCAAAGGTTACACGCTCTTACAACCCACTCCTTGTATCCTTGTCCTGAAAACAACAGGCCTGTCTAGGACAGCACATGCAAGTGGACATCACTCGGTCTTCAGTGTGAAATTTTTACCCTATGAAACCCTATGACTTCAAAGGAAACTCAGATTTCATCCGAAGAATCCAATTACACGTTTCAGATTTAGGATGGACTGTCAAATGCCAGCTGACAAAGTGATGTCCCCAAGTATTTCAGGACAATGATATTCCAGCTGAAATGAAAAGCCAGATGTTTATACCTTACCTAACGAACCTCTCAAAACAAGGAAATTATATGATGATTAAGTGCCTCCTGCACCTCAGCAAAACGGATTCCACTCTGCAGAGAGATCTTTGCAACCAGAATTTAGAAAGCATATCTATCATTAAAGTAATTCCACAAGCATTATTATCACCAGTATCGCCAAATCACAGGGATGATAGAAAAGATATGTAATCCACCTCCCACTGTGAGACAGAGTCAGATACACTTGGTTCATGTTTATTAAAGCCATTCCTAACACTTCAGTGATGGAAACTCCACAAGATCCACTGGCAGTGTATTTCATGAATAAAACTTTCTGAGGGTTTACCTCACCTTCCTTGTTCCATTTTAGATCAGTTTCTCTTTGTCTGTGGCACAGAAAAGAGATTACTGGCCTAGTCTTTGCAACAGGCTGTACTGTGCGATCTGTGCTTGAAAACCTGCCTGTCTCCTACTCACTCCTCAGCAGGCTGCTCTTATTTAGCCACACAAAACGTAAACATTTTGGGGTTTCTCCCTGGGATCTGTCTCATGGATCTCTGGTCACTTTTCCTGCCCTCTTCTCTACATCCAAAGTAGTCAGCATTTTCTTAAAGAGCAGTGCTCCAAACTGAACACGGAACTGCAGCTGAGTGCTCACCAATGCAGGCTGTAGTCCCGTATGCACTCCAACACCGTGCTTTCCTTTTTTCCCTTTCTGTTGTGCAACAGCTCAATATTGCCAATTCACGTTCAACTGGAGATACACAGTAACCTCTATCCTTTCCTGAAGAACTGCTGTCCCACTGGTGGTTCCCCAGCTGGTCCTGCTTTCAAAAACTACAAGGATACAGCTCAGTGAACCTTCTGGAACTATACACCACCACTGCAGCCTCAGTGTGCTTGGGGAGCAAAGAGTGCCCTTGCAATGCTGCCTCATAAAAGACACCGAGTTGTGTGTAGTTTTTCATTAGGACACAGTGCAAAGTACTGCAAATCTACCGAGGACCAGACCAGTATTTGCATAAACTTCCCCAGTTTTTACTTGCTCTACCCACCAGGAGCAGGGTGGAAGAACAGGTAGGACTATTTTTTGAAAGGCTGAAATACCCAATTTTATGTCCTTGCTCTATATTGAGCCTGTCAGTATAGGCAGTCATGACTAGTGCAAGCCCCCATAGTCATCTACAGTGGTGTACAACAAAAAAAAGAATAGGACTAATGACCTGTGAAATAGGTATGGACAGACCTGCCTAGGCTGGGGCTGCTTTCTGGCAGCTTGGTTTCTCTTGGATGTAACAGAATGGATGACTTACTTTGTACTTACATGCACAGTTACAAAACTGAGACTTTATGCACAAGGAATTTATTTTTGCTTTCTAAAAAAGACAGTGGCCTGAAAAATTATCACTCTATCTTCTTACTTTATTTTCACAGAGAATACACTGTTCCAATGAAAGTGGATATTAATAAGTGTAACAGCAAAGATTAGGTCCATTCAGTTCAAGTTACCACCAAGTTGTGAGTAACTGCATGTGACTCTCTGCCACCATCTATTTCCCCTTCCATGAAAATGTTCCATCCCGTGAAGAGTTCATCTAAGCCTGGAAACTATATATTTTTTTCCAAAAAGTCTTTAACATTTTAAATTCTATTTAGGAATACACTATCAGATTTAATATAGATGAAAACTTATATTTGTTTGGATTCTTTTCAACTACCCACTACCTCATTTATTGATTTAGCTGTATGATTTCTGAAATCATATTTACTATCACCTAAGGTCACATAATTGCTTTTTGCCATCATCATTTTAGCACGTTTCCTCTGTTTACCCCCACTTCCAAGTATAAAACCTTTATTTCAGTTCCTCCGCTAAATTTTATGGCTGACCTGAAACTTTACATGTCAGACATTAGAGTCAAGGCCGAATGCACTATTTACATATTTTCAGCAATTTTCAAAGCTCATGTTATTGAAAAGAAATAATTTTACCTGTGCTAAAAGAAATCTTTTCCCATTCTTTTGCTGAGAAGCCTTCATTCCTCCATGTTTTCACACACAAAAACTCTGCAGGCAGTTACAACTATTACCGTTCTGCCATGATCACCAAATAGTCACTGGGTTTATCAAAAGAACTCGTACTTCATCCCCAAGGATGGCTTATAGGGAGCTTTAGAGCTTACAAGTGCAAGTGATTGCTCTGGCAGCTGAAGGTCTGCACCTTTGGTGATGACTTCTGTTTTGAACTGATGGGAGGTCTATGGGAGACACGCTCAGGGGGCTCCTTGCAAGCCACTCTTGTATCTGAAAATGCACCTCCTCCAGAAATTTTCTCCCTAACCAAGACTCTGGAGGCAAGCAGAGGAGATAGAGCAAGGACTTCTGCTGAATTACCACTTCTGCCAGCCTGCCCTGGTTGCTGTGACTATGTGTTTGATGGGTAATCCAACTTTATGGCTGGAATCAGGGGTAAGACAACTCAGATCTTTGGATGAAGAGCCTGGAAGGTAGTAGAGAAAGATGGGAAGCCAGGATGCAGAACAGGTTGTAGGAGGAGTAATGTGATAAACAGCCTTATCAGAAGTGGGTTTTTTAATAAGAAAATCATGGTTTGTTTACAGAAGAGCCTGGCAGAGAACACAGCTTCACTCTCAGTTTTGTTAAGCTCTCCCTGCATATTATGCAACCAGCATAATACAATTTGTACCTGCATTAAGTTGATGTAATTTATTTTCCCTAACAAGACGTGGAAATTGGTCGAACCTTTAAGAACAAAACTAAAACCATAAAACACTTTGCATTTTGCTTGATCTGTCTGGAAATTTATTTGATCTGTTTGGAAACAAGATTGTTGGTGTATACTCAAAGAGAAGTTAAGTATCTGCTATTGTAAAGCAATTAAAAATATACATCAAATACCAAGATAATTGCTTTCATACTTGGATCTTTGGTGTACCTTTTTTTCCTGGGTTCTAGTCTGCAAAGGACTGGCCAGCTCTCCTAGACTAAATTTAATTTCCCAAGTAGGTGAGAAAGCTTTCAGTCATAGAAAACAGTTAGGATTCCATGTTTAAAAAGTGACAAGACTTCAGAATTATCAACTCAAAAGTCAAAGAATGTTTAAGTCAATATGTTGTCTTTGTAATCTAACACATTTTATTAGATGTAAAGTTAGTCATTCTCAAGTCAATGTATAGGAAAAAAAGAATGATCTAAAAGCAGGGAATGGATTATATTTCCATATCACACAAAGGATACAGTAGGTCTCTTAATCCAATATAAATGAGACGTGCATTAAAAAAAACAGGGGGACAGAAACATGTGAGAGCCAAACCATCATTGCTTTATAAATCTGGAAAGATTCAAAGCATTCCCTGATCTTCTTCCAAAAATAACGTCACATTAAGAATGAACACACTCTGAAAAGGTAGCAATTACTAGAAAGCATATATTTCTGTTAAACGGGGTATTTTTAAAATGTATCAGGAAAGCCTAAGATTATTAATTCTATCTGCAGCTGTTACTTGGTAAAGAGTACTCAAGGACTACTTCACTCCAAGCATGCTCCTCTGTGTTTTGCCTTTGCTTACTTTCACTGTGTTTAAAAAACTAGTCACAAGTTGTCCTTAAATTGCTTTTAATGTTTACTTGCTCACAGACTTTTCTTACAAATCTACAAGGAGGTATTTCGTACCAGACTAGTCTTATCCTTACAATAGATACAAAAGAAAATAAGAATGCAGCACATAGGTACTACTTTTCATCCCTTGATCCTAGAGCACTTCACAGAACCAGGCAAGTATCACCATTACGGATACACCAAGCACCCTACATGGCTTGACAAAGATCACAGGCACAGAAGCCAACTTGTTCCCTCCACTGCCACAAGGAAGGTTATGTCCAGCAAACAGCTACCACCACACCAGCAAATGAATTAATAAATAAAGATTCATTATTTCCACTGCTTTTCTATCTCTTTATTACTCAGAGTATAACGCCCAAACCAAGTTTTATAGCAAGAGGACACATAATTGGTTCAGACACAAGAGAAAGACACAAGTAAAACTCAGCTTCCTGTAATACCCCCTGCCCGGCAGGATGGTTTTTGCAAGACTCTTAGGTATTAGGCATTCTCTCAACTACCACAGTTGCAATTAGATGCATTTTTAAACATCCTATTGATGGGAAGTATCACTGTGTTTCCAGGTAAAGTCATTGCATAACATAATAATAATTAGCCAGGAAGTGCTTTATTCCCTGATACATCAGGAGCCAGAATGAGTAATAAGTGCAGGAGGTCCAACATGAGTTGGACTGGCAACTTCCCTGGGTTTGCACTTGTGGACTCAGAGGTGATAACATGGCTGCATAGGACATCATATTTGCATTAGTTTAAGGCGTGGGTGGGTTTAGGTTTTTTCACAGAATTACAAAATTAAAGAATGGAGGCTTTCTACAGTGTGCTGCACCATATAACGACTGTTACTTGGCCAAAACAAATCAGCTGCTGTTGCTGGGAGCAGATTCATCAGGATCCAAAGGCACTTTTATCACTATAAGCTCCTTTTAACTTTTGAGCTCAGAAAAATACCAGTACATTGTCGGGGAACCTTGGGGAAACAGCCCTTAAACTCCTTACCAACCAGTTCCTGGTGACACTTCCATTTTCTTATTTATGGCAAAATGACCACTGCAAAAACTTGAAGATGAGGCTAGAAGCAAAGTTTTACAAAGGAAAAAAAGATCATGACAGAAGGAAAGAAAACTGGAACCATGTACAGTAACTGTAAAGTCTAGCAAGGAGGGATTTTTAATACCCATAAGCATATCCCTGCCACTGGTTTTAACATGGTTTGCAAAGAAAAAAGTGTAGGATTTCTTAAAGGAAAAAATGCTGCAAACCCATTTTCCCCTCAGGAACCATGATGTTTTTGAACTCTCATGACAAGTCACTTATAAGTTAATGGTAACAAAAAGGATGGGACTGTGACCTGCCTCCTTCAGAAGCAGACATGCCATACCAGCAGCTCCCCTCCCTAGGAGACAGCAGTCAGCTCCCTGGAGCAGGAAAGCATGGCAGACGCTGGTGATGAACACTGTACCAGCATCAGAGTAGCACCTCAACCACTCACACAGTACCCAAAACTAGGAGGCACCAGCTTTAGCTGCAGACCTGAGCTCCCCTCATCGATTTTCTGACGCCTGCTTGATCTCCCTGAAGACCAGCACCTTCATGACCTCTCCTCTCTCTGCAGCAACAAGAGGCAAGGGCTGGGGACGGGCTTCTTCTCACCCTCCCATTCCCTCTGTCCCACCAGCACTTCTCCATTTTCCTCTATGTGGTGTAAGGGGGGGGGGATCCTGGAAAATGCAAGGAAAGAAACAGAAGGCTGCAGTGAAGAAAGAAATGCAGAAGATCAAGAAGAAGCATGTGTCACCATCCCTAGCAACACCTTATTACAAAAGAAAGTGATGTTTCCGTCTCTCTCCTTCCTCCCTCCCTGCTTCCCAACAAATCTGAGTAACCTTAGGAGCACAGAGCTAGTGAGGGAGAAGGGGACAGGGAGAGAAGGAGGGCAAGGAGAGGAGTGAGGTTCCAGTGCCTGTGTCATGCCCTGATAAAGCTACCACACCCTTACCCAAAAAGCTCAGCAGTATCATGCTGCTCTGTAGTACCATCATCACTGAACACTTGCAGTACCATACTCACCCTAACCAAGAAAAATTCACCCTAACAGCAGGCCAAGGATTTTCCATCTCAGTAAATATGCCAACACGATAATAATTTAGAAATTGTATGAAATACAGCTACATTTTCTAGGGGAAAATATCAGTTTATTGAACATTTTCCATTTACTGCGAGGACAATTGGGAGATATTATTTCAGGTGGATTAGGTAGACCAGAACATACTTTTTAAAGTCAATTCAAAACCACAATGTAGTCCTTTACCCTGGGAACATCCTGTTCCGAGGTCAGATGCTCATTCCCTTCCAGGAGCGAGGTTTTTCAGGCAGCTTCATTTCCCAGAATACAAAGCATGTTTCTTTGTGACAAAGCTTTCCAGTGCCTCTTGGACATTTAATTATGGGAGAAGGGTCTCAGATAATGAAATGGGAACATCATGCTCCTGAACTATAAGTTCTGAAAAGCAATACACTGTGGTAGGGAAATGCAATTAAATTTTGAACTGACTCAGGAATTTCCCATGGAACATTAATTCTATTTTCTGCTCACCTCTGAATGTCAGTCTATTTTTCTCTTTCAGTTTAGGGAGCTTATAAAAGGTGCAGTGAACCCCTACTTCTAAATCTGTGGATTCTCCCTCCCTCCTTGAGGAGGCCATAGCCACGGGAAGGGTGCATCTGAAAACAGAAGCCTATTGTGTTGAGCCTTATCAGAGGTGATGCCTAGCTGGAGGAACTGCTACCTACATACCCAACACACAGAAATTATAAAGGTATTTCCACTCCCTTCTGGTCTGCAGGAGCTTTGAGAGCTCACACTTGCCTGAAGCTGCACAGGGCCCTGTGCAAGAGCCAGAAACTAAGCACAGCTTTACCAAGCCTCACTGCAAGTTCTACTCATCTTGACACTTTTTGTCTCACATGTGTTCCACTTCAATACCAAAACAAATATTACAGTGATTCCTTAATCTAAGGAACTGCTGGCCTGGAAATTTAGGATGGGACTGAAGTGCTGAGCTAGTCTGAGCTAGTTAAAAGAACACCCAACTGTTAAAAGCTGTAGGATAACTGGCTTGAATGTAATTTCTCAACCCCACACCTGTTTTTTTTTCCCAGATTTACCTTAGAGGTTATCTGTTTCCTTCTTTCCCATCCCTGAAATTTAATCACACAGAAAACATTTCACAGCAGATTTGTTCACCCAAATATACCCGAATGTTTTGCAAAACTGGGGCAAGCTGATCAATAGGGATGAACTCAATCAAATGCCAAAAAGATACCAAAACATACCAGACATATCATCTTTCCTTGAAACAGAGGAACCGTTTCTATTTTAGTTCACACACTCTCACATGTTTTGCAAGATACAGACTGGCTTTATAGGCATCTCTTCAGCACTGATATCTATAACCAAAAATGTCAGGCGTTTCAGTTATCCACAGACAGCACCTATTTCCTATGGTTATTATGGGCAGTACTAACACGTCAGGAATTCTGAGTATGTTTGGGTGAACTGACACCAGATCCAAAGTTAGGAGCTCCTCTACTACGAGTGTAAAACACACATGACCAGAATAAATGGTAAAAACAATGCTGGCATTTAGGTAACACACACTTAAAGCACAGATACAGATGAAACTCTCAGACTACAAGTTCTTGCAATGAGTTTCTGTATTTTAAAATCCTTTTGGGTATAGGAACACTACAACTTCACCAGAAATGTTTCAGAAACTGCCTGAAAAAAACATTGATCAATGAGGCAACTGATAGATATTGAAATTACTTCTGTTAACGTCTAGAAAGAACATGATCTTCTCTTTTTTGTTCATAGATTCACTAAGTGAGGACTATCAGGGGAATGAACAAATTTTTAAATTACTGCTAGAAGGACTTTGTTCAGAGGAAACGGAAGCCAAAAAGTTTTTTTTTTCTTTTTTTCCAAAAAACCCAAACACAAAAATCAAACTCCAAGTAAAAGCATTATTTGGGAACAAACAAACAAGAAGGTTAAATTTAATTAACCCTGTGTTGCGAACAAATTCACCCATGAGGAAATAGTTTGTAAGTGAAACCATGGCGAAACAAGCAAGCAAACATAGATTACATCCTCTCTTAACATGCAAAACAATTTGTTTTTAAACTTTGTAATAATAAGCAGCATTTCAAACAGTGTGTCCCACTAATGAAGAGCAAAGGTACATAACAAAAATCATCCGTTAGGAAAACAGCTCTCCAAACTGTAATAGCAAAATTGTTAAAGTCCAAGACTCCCTAGGTATAGCAAGAAAAGTAACCTTGTGAGTTAACACTTCACTGAGGAATAAAGTTCAAATGATCCATATGGGGAAAACAGGGGACTAAATCACCCGGGGAAAGTATTACTTAAGTATCTGCCTCATCTAGGGAAACTGCCAGAGTGCTCTGGAAGCAGCAGGAAAGCCCAGAGGAACCACCCTGACAAATGCATGCAGAGGCAAGCTTCCTACTTACCCCACTGTATGCACCATGATCTCTTCTGCCACCTTAGTAATTCCCAAGTATCCAGAATGATGTTTTTTTTTGGGGGAATATTAGAGCTGCTAGAGGAGACAGAGGCAAGCTGACAAGCAGAGCTTTGCGAGAAGCCAGGCAGAGAGGGATGAATTTAAACCTTGGCTCAAGATGCTGTGTATTCTGTGTCTATCTTTAACTTCTAAATGATTTGGTTTCACATTCCTCTGAAGTCCTGCTGGCAGATGCCTTCGTGGAGCTTTACCAATCGCAGGCACCCCGGCCCCCTCTCCTCCTCTATCCTTCCCCCTCCCTCCCTCCCCCCCAAGCCTAGCACTCCACCCCCATCTACCCCATCCCCAGCTCTCCTCACTCACTCACACACTCACACACACACAGAGGGAGTTGGCTGCCAGGATTTCACAGCCTTCCAGCCTCGGCTGCCTGCTGGGAGCCACCAGCTCGCTGCGCTGCTGCCGCTGCCGGGCACCGGGGCCAGGGGCCTGGCCAGCAGCTCCACATGGAGCCTTGGGGAACCTGGGGAGGTACCTGAAATCGCTGCTAGTGCCCTCACAGGCAGAGTCCCTGAGCCCCAGCGACACCGACCGACTCCTGGGCTACAGCAGGACCCCTGGGGCGCATCTTCCGCAGGGGATCCCGGGCACAGGGGGCTGGAGGGGCGCCAGGGCTGGGGCAAGGCAGCAATTCACCCTCTGCTGGACAAAGCTTTGGAAGAGACTCATATTTGGGAGCTTACAGCACTTCTGCCTGTAAAAGGGAGTTTTACGGAAGAAAGGCATATAAAGAAAAAAACCCCAACAAAATAAATTAAATAAATGAAAGTTTTTACCACATCTTGAACACAAAGCTTCTAAACTTCCACTCGTAGTCAGTCCGTGGCTCCTTACAGTAACAACGCATTGCAATGTTGTTTAGACCCGGTAGGAACTAGACTCCAGCTTAATGGCGGTATTCTAGGGGACTGAAGTGGGGCAAAGAGTCCTTCCATGTAATTCAGAAAGTCAGCATCCCTACCAGAGATTGCTGGAGCCCGCAGTGTTGACACAAACCCCTGATCTTAAGAAGCAGCAGATTTTAACGCGCAAATGCACATTCAGTTGAATAATGCTTGCCATCAAGTCTGCCTTATCTCAGACATGGGTGGGAATGGAACAAGCCACACGACTTTATGTAAAATGTATGAATTATTGAGCACTTCCAGTTGCAACAGGACAATACCAATTGCCAGTCGCACCAATTTGAACAGAACAACCTGGTAAATGTCTCTGGTTTTGGCCTTTGTTCGAGCTGCTGCTAAGCGGGGTTTGTACCCAGGGATGCAGCCAAGCAAGCAGTGAGCACAGGTTGAGGCAGAGAGGGCAAGGCTAAGCTGTGCCCAGAATCATTTGGCTAAAAACATGGTTTGAAAATGTCTTGCCAATGCCCTATTTGATGAGGCATTACACTTTTCAGAATGTCGGTGTTGAGAGGCTGGACTGATTTAGTAGTAAAAGTGATCAACTGTTTACTTCAGGCTAATGAAGGAAACTACTCACATTTGGAAAGGCCTCAAGGGGGGGGTAAAAAAATCAGCCAATGGGCTGTATTGCAGTGTACATTAAGTAAGCCTGCACATCTGCCTGCTTGATAACATATATATAACTATGTAAGTTTGAGAACACATATACTATATAAAGTCTGATGAAAAACAGTAACTCCACAGTCATTTTCACGGTCAGTCCCACAGACTGAAAACAGCTCCTCTTAACCTGGACTGAGCTCAGGTTCATGGGCCTGCAACATAGAAACATTAAGTAACCAATCAGCTAGCAACTCCTTAGAACTGGAAAGATTTATTTTGAATGACTAACCTTTGTTACTGTTAGCAAAGCCAGACCCCAGTATGTTCAGTACCTGCCTTCCAGAGAGTGTTAAAAACTCCAGCAAGAGAAAAACATGCCACGGACTTCCTGCCAGACAGGGAAAAACTCTCTTTACTGCTTTGTCTCAGGATTCCTGATACAACAGTTCAGGGCATGTGTCTATTATTCAGGTTGAGGAGCTGCAGTAAACTGCAAGAAAGCTGCCTTGTCTGGCACTGCTTTCTGACAGAGCCACCTCTAACACTGCTGGCTTATAAATCCTTCAGACCAGAGAATATCAGAGCCAGAGACTGTCCCGTTCAAACGGTGCAACCTCATATAATGCAGTATGTACATCAAATATTTTTTCCCCAATTGTTTGTAAAGATGTCAGCCTTGAAAGGCAGATAATCACTAGAAGCAGAGACCAACTGTTAACATTAGGTTTTAAAAAGCACAATGCTTTAGATGCTCAGAGAGACAAAAGAACAAAGAAAAGTCTTTGTGCCTTTGTGGCTGAGGGCTCCTTTCTAATTAGGGCAACAAGGAAGGAAGAAAGAAGCTCCCCTTGGAAGAAGTTGCGATGGACAAATGTGATGATTCAGAAAGGAAGTCATGAACAGGAAGGATTAAGACTGAGCTGTTTATAGGACTTCAACCTACCTCTAGAGAGTGCTTAAGTGTTAGGGAAAACAATGGCAGGGAAATCCACAGAAGCATATCCATGCTTTTATCTAAACTTGTGTATTTCCCTTAGTAGACAGCGGGGGGGAAGAGATTTGGCTTTGAATCCTCTAAAAGAACACTGCTGGCTTGCCACGTCTCCTAAGAGGGTATTTAAAAACGTAAGAGTATGGAGGGAAGGTTTTGGAAAACGATGCTGGAAGTTACTGGGAAACCTTGGATGTCAACATGGACAGCACGATCCCAATCCTATGAATGAGACAGTCAGAGGTCATATGTCCAAAAACTATATCACATAAGCCAAAGGAGAAGACAGGTGTCCAGTTTCCCCAGATGAAGAGCTGTGCAATAACACCAGTGTCTAATGTGCAACACAGCGTACAGCTCGCAGATTTACCACTGCTGTGAGAGGGAACAGTACACTCTCTCTCTCAGCAGGGTCTGGTGCTTATAACCATCACCAAATGTAACAGATCAGGGACTTTTGTGGCATTAGATTTGAGATACATGAAAAGATATTAATAGCAAGCTCTTGCGGAGGAGTGGGAGCTCGAGTTGGGGCTGTTGTGGGAGCAGAGAAGGGAGTGGCAGAGAGGGGAGAGTAATCTGGTACCAGTGACAAGTGTAAATAGGTAACATGTTTGGAGCCATGTGACTTCCTACCCCTTCCCAATTTAGCCCAATGCCTAAGAGGCATGATCTGTCCCTTCATGTTCAGCTATTTTTAATGTGCACAGAATTTGCTCTTTGTCTCCCCTTGTCTGTCAGTGTCTTGAATTCATTAGTCTTGGCAATCTTAAGATTTAGGCTTACTGGGACAAGCAACATCTTCTAACCTACAGGCTCAATTCCTCTAGGTCTTACTCAAGAGTATTTCTTCCTCTTTGGAATGATCTTGTTAATCTCTGCAGATGATTTCAGCACAGGTTTATTCAAGAGTAAGAGCTCTCGAGTAGAGCCTCTAGTTGCACTGACAGGCACGCAGTTCCTGCCCGTCACAATGGATTCAGCACTGTTTATCCAGTATTACCCAATCTGCACACCCCTCAACACCCCAGCCGACCTCCAGACATGCCTCCTCAGCCACGTGGTTACACCAACAGCCCTCTCCAACATGGTCTAACAGGCGGGGTTTGGCCAAGTGTTCATCCATGTGTTGCTTCTCTCCTGCCTACCATTTATTTTCCTGGAAGAGACGGGGAACAGCTATTGAAGCAACAGAGGATCTTCTGCGCTGGCTTTTCTGTTTGTGATTTCTATGTTTCTGCCATTCAAGCTATAGGGAAAAGGGAGATTGTCCAGGGTCACAAATTTAAGCTCCAGCAACAAATCATGTTTTCAGTCAAACCATTTTACTGAATAAAAAAAAAAAAACAAACATTATTTTTGACCATTTCTTTGCTTTTGCTGTGTTTTGTATTTATAGTTTGGTAAGAGTGTTTTGGACAAAACCATGGTTTAAACCAGTGTTTATCAACATATATAAGCACATCATATGTAAAAGAGCCAGCATATAAAGGGTTTGGCTTTATTTTTGTACACAAGAACAAAGTATAAACATTAATTATGAAGAATTAAGCAGCTTATGAAAAACTCTGTGCACTTGCCCTGTTCCTTGCAAAATCAAACCACTATTTACCAGATGCATTTCCAAGCTTAGTTGAAAAATACCTAAGGAGAGAACTAGAACAATTCTGCTTCCATTCATCTTTACACTACATACAGGAAAAAGACTACTCTTTTTGTTAAGTGCCCAAATTGATCAGCAAAATTAAGAGCTGAGATACAATAAAATGAAGAGAAACTTTTTTTTAAAATGAGGATTTGCAGGTAAATGGGTAATTTTACCAGATTGAGAAATATTTTTCTAAAAAGAAAAAAATGACAGGTAAACGTACTCCACATAGTGCTGAGGCCTGGAAAAGTCTTTCTGGGCCTACTAGTGCTCCTGGATAAAGAAAAAGGCTGCTTTCAGACTTTCTAATATCTATTATTGGTCCTCTACCTGAAAACGCTGAACTTTCAAGGTCTGAAGTGACAGCTATAAGTTGCTTGGTGAGCAGTGCACCTAATGAAGATTGGCTTCCTCAGGATTTATGATCCTCTGCCATTTATTGCTTCCAACAACACTAATCCCTTTTTTCTCTAAACTCTCATGACCACTCCTGCCCCTAGGACAGGAGTGTTGCCCACCTCCATTCCCAGCTTCATGCAACCAACCTGCACCGCCACCTTCACAATTATCCCTTTAAATTGCCATGGTCCCCATGGTTGTTCTTCCAGATATTGCCATCAGTAATCAGTGCCCCTGCTCCCTTCCACTCCCCCTTTTCTATTTTCTCCCTACCCAGGGAAAAAGCAGCAAGCAGCTTGTGCAGCTGGTTCAGAGCCGTGTGTGCTCAAAACGACCAGCCAGCACATACAGGAGCTCCTTTAAAAAGGAAATGCTGCATGTCCTGTCTTTATTGGGATGGTATCTTGGATTTCACTTCATGAGAATCAAGGAGAATCAATATAGCTGACATTTTTTCCTCAGTGTTTAATTCAGCAGAAGATGTCTAGTGAGTTCAAAACTACTGGCTGTGGCCAGGAGTGTGAGACAAACAAACAGCATGATTGTGCTCCCTTAGCCAAACTCTGAAGGAAAATAAAATAAACAAAAAGCCCACATGCCAGCTACAAAGACTCAAGACACAGTCTTTGCTCCAGCAGGAGATGCTCTTTGTCTTCTCGATGATAAGAATCCTCTACTGCTTTAAAGGCTTCATGTCTTCTCTAACTGAGCATACAAAAGGTAGTGAACACTGCTAATTAAGAGAGGGCACTGCAGCCTGTTCTTGAAGAGGAGAACTGAAATGTTTGTGAAAGTAAAGATCACAACACCAAAACCTGTCTTGTCACAACATTCACCTAAAAAGAATGTCCTTATTCCTAAAATTATTATATATTGAATATTTTTGTTACGGAAATGGCTCTGCTAGGCTGCTACATTCTGCACTGAAAATGGCTTCCACTAAGTTATTTTACAAAACCGTCACAAACGTTATGTCTTTATATTTGCCTGGACAGACAAGCACAAGCTTTTCTTGGAAATTCAGCCAATGCCTAATGTGTGCGTGCAGGCAGACATGACTGCCGCTGGAGTGACACATGCACTTTTTTCAGAACTGGAAGAGGATAATCTATGAAACAGATTCACTGTTCAGTTGAGCCAAAGGCAGGAAAAATCCCCTTTCATTCATCCCACATACCACTGAAAAACCCTCCTGCTCTAAAATAAAACTCACTTTATTCCACCCTCCAGACGAAAAACTTCGGGAAAAAAGGAAATTACTTTCTTTTTTTTTTCCCCAGAAATAAAAAAATACACAGCAAGAACATAGAAGGAGGCCTGGAAATCTCAGAAATTGCTAATGAGAGCTGGAGCATTAATATATAGGCCAACAACATGAATCCCTTCAGATCAGTTATGTAAAAGCCAGTAGCGCCTGACTTGTTCTCCGAAATGCACCAGTGCCCTGCAGGGCTGGTGGAGGTGTCCCTGCCACACAGCCCTCTCCTTCCCTCTCTGCCCTGGCCCCAGGGAAACACAGACCCCTCCGGCCGGGGGGGTCCCGGTGCTGCTGGGGATACATGGACAGAAGAGGGGCTCTGATCAGCCTGAGGGTCTGCGCTGGGGCGGGAGCACGCAGGGTGAGACAGCCTAGGAGAAGCTTGTCCTACTGCTCCCTCTGCTGTACCCATCCTGTGGAGAAATCCCAAATGTCAGCGCGAAAAGCTGGGATAAGGGATGGCAGCCTTCAGTGCGCGACCTGCAGGTAGCACAGGCTTGGAGAAGAGACAAAGTCGCTGCAGAGGAGGCAGAAACCAGCACCACACTCAGGAAATGGCACAGCACAGAGCTTTGTGTGTCCAACGCAGCAAACCTCTAGCTCTGTATCTACTGGGGTTTCACCTGCGCTTCCAGAACGGTGCAGGGCAATAACACCTCTCCTTGGCACCATCATCTCGCTTTATGACACATATTTAGATCATGATCTCATCCTGGGAGACGGATGCGTGTCCGGATCAGCCGCAGGGAAAAGGGCCAGGAAGCTTCCTTGGCAGGGCAGCAGCCCAGCCCTGCATTAGGGAATGCAAGCAGCAACATCTCCCAGCAAAGGGGGAAAACACCCCACCCTGAAGTCATATCAGTGCCACGCCACACATAAACAACAGGAAGGCCAGGTGAAAAGAAAGCAGAAAAGAAAGGGGAAAAGTGGCTTATGGTAAAGAAGTCAATTAATCATGTGGTAATTAACAATCTGATTGCTGTAGAGAATGTTTTTTTTTTTCTAACCAAAACCCACCTGAACACAACTCCAGTCAATAATCCCATCCTGTACAGTTATTTCTGAGGGCTGAGAAATTGGCAGCACTGGATACCACCTATAGAAGACATCAGCAGCTGCCATGAAAGCATTTATTTAACATAGGAAAAGCTCGTACCCCAAGGAAAATACAGATTTTCAGATGCTCAAGCACTAAAATATGCTTTTTGCAATCTTCATAGCAATATTTCAGTTATTCCACACTTTCCTTTTAGCACTAATTTATGGAAATCCAAGCTAGAGGAGAAACCATTTCAAAGGAAGAAATGTCTCTCAAGCACTTTTTTCCTGAGAAGGTGCGAACTCATCAGAATAGGGAGGAATGATGAGAAGAATCAGCACCTCAGGGAAAGTGGACACTTTCCATAATAAAAGAGGTGATGAAAGTCTGAAAGGCTGGAATGCAAGGTTAGGTCTTTGAGAATTCAGCCATACATTCATCTTAAACCTGGAGAATTTCAGGAACTTTACACAACTTGCACCAGAAAAAAAGAAAAAAAACCCCTTCCTAATACCAATATGAGACTAAAAAAAATTAATCAGTGAATTCCAGAAAGACAGTGTTAACTGATAGACAACATTCATTTTTTTTTATCCATGCCCCAAGTATTATTTCATTTTGTATTATAGAACATCTATCAGCTAATGAAAATACTGGAAGCTGAATTTTATGATATAACATGGTGATAAAGTAAATTATATTTAAATGTCAATAGAATCAATGAAAGAGAGCAAATTTAGAAGAAATCCATTCAGTAATTTTGAAGTTGTGAATAATTAGCATGGCATTTTCAAATGCACTTGGTCAAATTCATGACCTAATTCTGTTTTAAATTCTTTCATTTTAGTTCGTGCAAAGCTATATGAGCTATGCAATACTACAGTAGTATTAGAGTGCTGCAGCAGTAGTGAGTCCTGCTGAAAAAATCCACCCTTAAATGAATGACTCCAGTAAAAGAATGGGACATGGCAACTTGGAACAGAATGAAGCCCAATCTTTTCAAAGACAGCACTCCAGATTTACATAAATGCAAACAAATGCAGTTTGACCTCAGGACAGACACAATGTACCTAATTCCCACTTGACCAGATTATATGGAAGAAGCCGGAATGGAGCTGAAAATATAAACTAAACAATTTGCACAGGAAAACTGAGGTACTGAAAAACATTTTATCTGTAGTAAACCAGCAATAATTGCAGAATATTTTGACATTGTCCTGTGAAGTTTCATGACAAACAGCCACAAATACAGAAAGTGTGTGGCAGAGAGACCAAGCACAGGTCTGGACATAATCTACTCGTTGTCAGATGTCACAAAGCTGCTCTTTTTTACAGCACCTCCTTCCATCTCACCAAACTCATCGTATTTATCCCCAAATAAAAGAAATTAGGTTTGGTTTTTTTTGCTTTGTTCAGAGAAGTGCATACTTTATCCAAGAGCCTCAGACGTTCCAGTGTAAATTATCTACACTTGCTAAAAAACGTCTTGCTCCAGGACAACACTGACTACCTGAGGGAAATCAAATTAACAGCAGCTGAGACAGAACTATTAAAGGCGTATTTTCCCCTATGTACAGCAGTCTGCTAACGTATCCACAGGCACCGAGAGAGTGAGGATAAAGCAAGGACATTTCTCTGAACCACCCCTATCTTTCACATTACTGTCTATTCTTGTGAGGGAGCTGTGGATGCAGTGATATTGATAGGCACTGGGGTTCCTTGAGCCTCAACTCAAGCATGCCGATTTTACAGCCACACACACTGTGAAGACACTAGCTTCCAAAATAAATCAAGCAAGCTTTTTGCCTGAGACTACCAAGGTATCTGCAAGCTTGTTGCTGGTTCTGAGTGCAATGATGCAAGGAAGTGTTGCAGCAAAAGCCTCTCCCCTGCCCTCACGCCCTCAGGAGGCACCAACCTGCCCCCAGAGAAGGACATCGGTTTGGGGTGGCACCCGGCCTCCTCCTGAACAACCTGCCAGGGCAAGGTGCTCACAAAGGAGCTGCACTCATGGCCCTGCATTAATTCCTCCTGCTCCATGAGGGAGATGACATCTCTGCTGTTTCCAGAGAAGGGCAAAGACACATAGACTATCAAAATGCTCAGGATGGCAGGGTCCACATTTGTAACTGGGAATACCACTCTGAAATGCAGGCTGGAGACCACCACACCGTGTCCATGCTGCTCAGGCATTACCCGAGGGGTGAATGTGGCAGGGGTAGCAAGGGTTTGGTGTTCAACACCATAGTAGTGATAGAATCCTGACCAGGTCTCAGCTCTGCCACAGGTTTGTTTTGTGAATTTAGGAATTTACACATTTACTTCCTCCTTCCCACTTTTTATCTGCTTTGTCTGCAAAGCCTCCAGTGGTTTTAAGGTGGGTGTTATGTTTCCAGGTGCTTAGAGCAACTAAAACTTTGAGCACCTTTGACCTCCTAGTACTGCTGTGCTAAACATTGAAAGTTGTTCAGAGAACATTTTTATTCCATTTAGTGAATGGGAAAAGTAACTGAGTCAAAAGAAAAACGCACCTTCCTTCAAAAGCCTCTTTAATCAGCCTCAGAATCTGAATCAATGCTGAGCATAAAGATTTAAATTTGGCTTAATGAAAACTGAATAGACCAAAAAACAACAAAAGAAGTCTCTTCACAAAAGGTATGGATTCGACCCAGTGAGTAAATAATTAAAGCTCCTCTCTGTTCCCTTCCGCTTTCTATTTTAAGGCTTTTCATTATATAGGATCAAAGTCAGCTCGAGTTGGAGAGAGTTAGACAAACCCATCACGGAGACAGAATGAATGTATGATCTCATCCCCTGTGACAGCAGCCCGACGGTACCACCTGTTTGAACTCGGCTCCTACCACTTCTGATGACACTGGCAATGTCAAGCAAATCGCTCGAAATTCAAGGGAGGGGGGCAGTGGAAACTCTCTCCACCTCAGCAAACAGAAAAAAAGAGCTGTAAATCTGGCATCAGGAATGTTTACAGGCAGCCAGGGCTGCAAAAGAGCAGTCACAGAAAGGGTTCAGAACCCATGAATATAAATCACTGTGAGCCTCAGAAAATCAGTTGTATGAAGAAAGGCTGATTTCTGTTTGGAAAGGAGTCAAATGCAAGAGCAATGTAAGATAGTTGCATAAAAAATTATAAATACTAAAAATAAGGGAAATTAAGCAATCTTATTTATTTTCTCATAACGAAAGAAAAAGAATACATTGCATTCAGAAAAAAAATAAATTAAAATATATGAAAGACAAGTCAAATAGGGAGTTTAAAACTGACAGGCAAATTTAAAAGAGATCAAGGATGACTCTGTTCTACCTTTTCAAACTTAGAGTGTAAGTTTACCCTGTGGAGCTGTCTGCAGCATAATATAATTGGAACCAAAAAGGACTATATTAAAAAACATATTCATTAGATTGGTAATGAATACCTACCTGCATGTTCCCATTAGAAACTCATTTGTTTTAAAAAGAACGAATATAATCCTTAATGGACCTTGCTTTTTTTCAAGCTATAGTAGACAAACATTTATACTTCCTGACACAAGCAATGATTAAGTGTCAGGGATTAAGACATCACCCTTAAGGGGAATCCCCAAGGATTAAGAAAATCCCCCTCTTGTCACATTATTCCGTAACTGTCAGCTGGCCAGTTCCTGAACACTGTCAGGAACAATGTACTGGACGAAATCCAACACACCAGTGTTCAGTTAACACTAAAGTCCAGTCAAGAGATTTCTGTCTAAAACTCTTGTTTAAAAAAAAAGATTACAGCATTGTGAGTGTAGTATAAAGCTTTGTGTTCTAAACCATTTTTTGCTCTGCCTGCCAGTAGCTAGCAGCACTTGAAGATGAAGGCAGCAAGCATACATCAACGCTACTTGCTTTGGTGTATAAAACCGCTTTGGCCTAGATCTGGGTCAAGATACACTATTTCACTTTGAGCTGCTTGATGTGTTCAACACAAACTTGACTGTGGGTCTGCCACTGCACCAGGAACATTTGCAGTACTAGCAGTTGCAGGGTCTTCTAGCTGATGAAACTTGCCACTACACAGACATGAGTCAAACTATAAAGTTATTATAGATATCAAAAAATCTCACTGCTGTGAAATTTATGCAATTCATTTCTCAGAGTCTACTAAGATGAAAACAAAGAAGCAGTTTAGCACTTCAGTAGCTGAAAGAGCTACTTCCAAACGTGCTCTAGATTAAGACTGCACGAAAGGATATTTTCCCAGTGAGAAAATGCACCCTGGGGATGAGTTGAGGACCCAAACAACAATGATCTCTTGGGTGACCTCACTAGCATCTGATGTGTAGGAGCATCTTCTTTAAATGTGTGATTCTCCAATCTACCTTGAGATGGTCCTTTAATCAAATTCATAAAATTACTTTCATTTGGTACCAGAAAGATAAATAAAACTGACATTATTCAGGCCAAACAGCTCTACAAATGAAGGGGAGAAAAAAAGCCTGCAATAAAAAAAATAGATTGAAAAGGTTTTGATGCTTTATGTGGGAGTTAGCTGTGTGCAGAATTGAACTGTATTTTCTTGGTTTAGCTGAACTAAGCTGTACTGACAAGAGCATGCTGAATTAGATCCGGTTGTAACCCGAGGTGAACCTGCAGGGTAAACGTTACGTCACTATATTGCTGCAGTTCTTTCTTTTTCCCAAGAGCAAATATGGCTCACTTCCCTCAGTCTCTGAAATGCCATATCGTGTGTGCTGGCCATGGGGTACAAGTCTAAATAGAGCATGTTTGGATTTATTCACTTCAGGCCTCTGGGAATGGAACTGAGTTACTGGGAGAGACTGAAATAAGACTACAAAGGCATGAGGGAGGCAAATGTGAACGTAACAGGGGCTATTAAAATCCAACCTGTATTGAAAGACATCTACCCACATTTCTGATTTGTCCTTTTGGACTTTGGCCTATCCAAGGCAAAACCAGCACTGTGTTTTTCTCTCAGAGCCATGTAGGGACATCTTGCCTTGCCTTGTGAGGTAATTGAACTTAACACGTGATGATGCCAAGCCCTTCCTGGCTACAGTATGTTGAAAATACTTAATTTCTACAGCACCATCCATACAACTTTGTAGGATAAGATATAACTCTCTTCCAAGAGCCTCACAATTCCATAGCATGAAGGACAATGAGGACATATGGTACCTGGCATGACAATTCCCTGTGCCAAATTTCCATGACCACATCATTTCTTCAGAGACATAACTGAACAGATAAAACTGCTTCTTAGGTTCTACCTTACAGTGAGTCCTACAAAACGTGCTCTCTGTTCTGCCTTCAGACTTGTTGCTAAGCACAAAACTACTCTCTCTTTGCCAGAGCCAGCTGGAAGCCTCGGTGGCACAAGGTAGATGGGCACATAACCCTCTATTATCTCAGTACCTGACAGCTCCTTTCTTTGCTAGCATTATCCCTGACTTTCTGTGGCATGGCACACCACATAGGAACCCTCCCTGTATTAATCCATATATTTACAGGAAATGCAACTCTATTTGCAGTAGCACTGGGTAGGTGATAGACAGACCACCGTCCATCACACAAGCTCTTTATCTGCAGGCCCTGGAAGGAGTCCTCTGCCTGCTCAGTTGGAATGGTAGGACACTGTAAAACTGAAGACAAATCATTCAGCGTACACCGTTTGCCAATGGTAAAACCTGGACCATAATCCATGGGCTGATACACCTTCTGCCTTCAGAATCATAAAACAAGTCAGCTGGTGAGCAGGGGTGCTGTAGCAAGGGCAGGGCATGCAGCTGGGCTGGGCCCAGCCTGCAGCCATTAAGCACATTTACAAATAATGACCACCCTACAGAACTAGAAATTCCCTTGCTCCAAATTGTTAAAGATGATATGCCAGGCATTTTCTCTATTTGAAAAACATTTTTTTCTCTATGCTGGCAGTGGACTACATAGAGTCTGCTCTGGGGATCTTCCACATTGTCAGGAATTATCTTGCTACTTAAGTTTCTCCTTCATAAGAGATACGGTGCTAAATGTTATTTTCCAGCTGTGTACAATAATTTTTTAAAAGAAATTCAGATACATAACCTTGATAATGATTTTTCTCCAGCTCACATGCAATGGAGATGTTGTGGAGACACCATGATTTTGCTTAATAAAAATATAAATCTCCATATAATTTCATCACTTCAGGCCTTGAACAACTGGAAATCCTCCTCCTACATAATTTGTCATGATTTCCTCTCTTTGAGTTCCAATGCAAGAAGTGCACAGCTAAATTATGGAGGACTATAAACTTACATAACTGTTTGTAAGACAGAAGAACATAAAAAATAAAGGAGCTTTAATAGTTAGGAATATAGAGAAGTCCAACATAGAACTGAGGAAAAAAAGATTTATCATTTGTTCTTCAGGTAGACAGGTTTACTAGTATTTAATTAGTATAAATAGAAGTAAATCTGAGAATATACTGTCATTCCCTTAGACATATGGAAACCAAGAGCTGGCAGAACTAATTACGAAGTAGCTACATGAACAAACATCAACATAGTATGTAGAAAGTGGTATTTACACTAAGAGATCACCCATCTCTTCCTTAGTTCCCCCTTTTGAACAGTAGTGGCATGATGACCCACCCTGAAGGGGAAGGAAGCACCTAAGTGGAGGCACCCCCCTGGCTCACTGATACCACTTGCACACAACCTGGAGTACTGGGCATCCACGGCAAGCATATGGAATTCCTTTCATTGCCTAACTACCAGGAGGTTTATCAATAGTCCACCCTTTCTGCCTTTCGGTAATTTGCATTCTCCTTTTCTTGGAGCAGAGTCTCACATTACCCATGCAGACTTCTATTCTCAATGCAAAAATCTGAAGGGAAATAAAATCCATCAATCCTCTACTCGGTTTATTAAATCTCTCCCACACTGTTCATCATTCCCTGTGGCCCTGCAACTCGAGCTCTTCGGCTCTCTACTTGTGGGGATCTTTAATCCTTTAGCTTTCTATCTGGATGGCTACAGGCACAATTTCAATTTGCCCAATCCCTGGTCTCTTTTTCTAGTCCCTGATAAGGATCTTTGGACTCACTTGTGGTATCCCCTACCGTTGCTGAAACAGCAAAATACCTTTTACAAGGTCACTTTTATAAGGTATATACACACTTTACAGTCAGGTGTTCTTTGACTTACAATGAAAATCACAGGACAGCACAAATGAACCTGAAAGAGTTCAGGATGCATTTTTTTCTGTGAAAATTATACTGGGATACCACCAGAAACAGGGATGAAAGTGGATTCATTAGCAAATGTCAGCTTGTCAGCATACTCCAAGCATGTGCATTTGGAAATTCTTGCTGCTGTTCCTCATGCAGATTATAGTCTGCAGCTCCCTTGCACTGTTCTCCCATTAGGTGTGTGAATGATGCACAGAAACAATTTGTTTTATCGCTTGCACTCTCACAAAAGAATTAAATTAAAAATAGCAGTACAGCATCACATTTAACAGGGCAGTAAAATGGAACTATAATGCCTGCAGGCTTGGTCCTTCCCTCCCACAACAAATCCTGCAACAGAACGGAGGCTGCAGCATTGCTTGGGATCCTCTATTAGACTTTGCCCTGAGAAGAAGTTTGTTGAGAGGGAAGTCACTGTGGGATGCATGCCAAAACCCACGCCTGTACTCTCGGTCCTCAGGTCATTTGGTTGGAGGAGCTGATAATCTGCTTTGCTGTTCCACCTTTCTGGCAGCCCTTTTCCACAGTGATGCTCTTCTAGAGAAACTTGCCAGCCAAGCAAGTTTCCACTTGGGGTCCATTTTGTTGAGAAGGCTTCTCAGTTTACAGGAGCTTTACTGTAAACCTAATACAGGTTGCTAGTTTTTAATTTTAACTCTCCCAGGGGCCAACAGTGGTACCAATATCCACGGTATGCCCAATCATTTTCTGCCCTACAAGAAGTTTCAAGGCTGCACCTCAGGATACTGAGGGGCTAACAAAGTAGCTGACATCCATTTGATACAACTAAATTTTTTGAAAATCCATGGGGCATGACCGAGGTCCACCGAAAACTGCAAACATTAATCTGAGCTTTAAAAACCCAAGAGACTAAAGACATCTGTGGTATGCAAGTCACCTAACAAAATGCTTCAGTTGGTCCCTAAGACACACAACATTGTGCTTACTGCTGGATTTCCAAAATGCACAAAAATACTTATCAACATATTTTAAATGCTGTCAGATACATAAGATGAAGTAAATGGGCCTAAAATAAGGGATAAAGACAACTTGGATAGGAATCTGGTGTGTGGCTTATCTAATTTGAACATTTTATATGTAAGAATATATTTGGCCCCTGGTATTTAAGGGTTTTCTCTATAGAACACTCAGTAAATCCTACAAGGAATGTATGTGTGCCATTTCCATCAATATGACTGGATTTATAGGTGAACTGAGATTCATCCCTGGTTCACAACTCTGGCACAAAGGCCCTTGGCTTCACAGAACACAAAAAATGTGCGAAGGAGCATGAAGAACAGAGGAGCTACCCACAGGTACTTCTCTGCAGCCTTTCACACGGCACTTGAAGGAGACGTTTGCCATCTGCAAAGAGACTGTCATACAGAAGATTTGGGAGCAGGCTAGAGGCTGGATCATGGGGCCCAGCAGTCCACAGGTCCTGAGCATAGCGTTCCCAACAGTGGCTGACTCCACGTGTGAAAACAGTAGGGGAAGAGCCAACTCAAAATGTTAAATCTCTTCTAGCCCTTGGTCAGTGATGTGCTCAACTGTTACACTGCACACATTGTGTCATGCAGGAATGGTGACCCTCTCCGAAAAGTTCATGCTAAGGATAGAAAAACCAGTTAACATACTTCCTATAGTTTTATGCATAAATGCCTAGAGCTTTTCCATCTAATATATACAAAATTAAACTTCTGTAACTATGAGTTTTGTTACTGGAAAAAAAGCCTGTGAAACAATCAAGCTTTCCTAACATTTCTGCCACATGCAGAGTAAGAGTAAGCACTGTTGTGAAAGCTGTGTGCTCAGGATGTGTTAATTGCCAGATCCCAGGAGCCTTCCCTTTAGCTCACTCCACATCTCCTTATATGACAGCCTTTACCATACTGTCATGAGAGTCATATTTTGAAAGTCCATTATTGCTGTTTGAGTTTATAACATAATCATCAAGTTTAAAGTTATTTCTTAATAAAATTCTGCTGTGGTTTATTACAATTCTGCATTAGTAAGAAGTATTTACTTACCCTTAAATTATTCTGGAAATACTTTTCATATGATTAAATCGGGTCCTTTTCACTAGAACACAAGTATTTTTCACTTAAAAGATAATGAAGATGGCAATTAGAGATTTATCTCCATCCTATAGTCTAAAACCTTCTCAGCTGCCATTTATTATAAAAATATTTTGAAGAAGCCAAAGAACACTAAAAATTCAACTCCTTAGTGCTCTGTTTTACATCTCTGCTGGACAAACAGCATCAGGACATGAAAGCCATTAACCTCTTTTGTCTTGGGTCACTGCATTTATGACATGACAGAAGTACCGGCATACAGGTAATTGTATGGTCTGTTTGCACATTACATAACCAAATGGTCAAACTAAAATAGCTTCCCAACCTCTGTATCTGTAGTCTATACACTGTCACACAACCCTCAAGAACTTGCATGCTAACTTCCTAGTAGGAGTTCAGAACGGTTTTCAAATTCGCAGAAGTTTAGAGAAAGCAGGTGAGTCGGTAATGAAACTGTTTATCCTATCTGAAAACATGACACTTTATCAGTATGTGACAGAATTAATTTCTTCCTTTGTAACAAAGCTTTGGTTTTCTGTACACACCCAGGTTGCCAACCGCTTTTATTGTACCACTGAGTTGTTCTAGAATAACTTAATAAGACATTTTCCAGGGGCAAACTAAGAGAGCAAATTACTCCATTAGCAATTTTTTCCTGAACCATTTTGTATTTTCCATTGTAGATAAACGTCTTCACAACTGCTATTCTCAACACCCTCACACCTCCGATGATGTCACTGTCCTGCATCTTAATTTCTTACTGCTGTGACATCACAACTTTTTATTACCTGACTTCACCACAAGATCTATCTGAGGATCAAGACATGACATCAGAACGTGACAGCTATGTTTTCATGGTTAGAAATCTCAGCTCTGTACAGTTCTGCAGACATTTCTGCTGCTTTTGTTGACTTTTTGCTGTTTTCTCCGACCTACTGAATTATTCATCTGCCAATATAAATGTAGAGTTCATCATATAAATATGCAAAGTCACCATTTTCAGACTAGACATCCAATGATAAATTCATATAAAGGCTTTTAATAGATCATTAAACCTGCATAGCAAAAGACACAATATACCACAACTGTAGTAAGTATATAGTAGGACTTAAGTTGAATGTAAATGCCAAGTAGAGCAGTATTCCAGCCCACTCTCTGCTACGTTACTTTTTACAGTAAGGCTTCAGTTTTGATTTGCAAAGCCAATTCCCGCTTTTTGCCTCAGCTGATACAATCCCAAAAGCGACGTTCATCTCAACAAACCCATCTATTAGACTTCCCTGGAAAACTTCTTTTCTCTGTATTAATATTTGCTTTTCATGCACAGCAGCTACTTCATACCTGGTATTTTCAACCTGGACCTATCTCTTGGCAAGTGAGAGTGAGACAGCACTAAGGTAGAACTCAATACTCCCAAAACACCCAGACAGTTTTTTTACCTTTACAGCATGGATCCTATTAAGACTGCTAATTACAGGGAATTTCCATATGTTATGCTCACCTAGACTTTACTGAGAATAAAGGGGACAAAAGACTAATTTGTCAGTGCTTAATTTACTACATGAATTTTATGCATGGTCAGTTATACTACAGAAAATAATCCTAACGCTGGTTCATGCATTTTGCGGTCAGCTTTATCAGATAAAGTCTGAAGATTCAATTAAAATTTAAAAAGAACAATTACCTTTTAAAAAACAGCTTGAGTTAACAAAAGGAACAGATTGATCATTCAGTGGCAATAAGATCATATTTTAGGTAAAGACAGCCTAAGCAGCTAAGCTATGGAAAAGCTTGTTCAAACACTCAACATTTGATTGCAGTTCTCGAATAAATTCACAGTAACCTTAGCAATGCCAATTTATTAGGGCAAACCCCAAAAGACTGATTTGGTTTTCATTTTTCATTTTATTCCATTTTACAGAATAAAATGGCACACTGGCTTTTGAAAAGGAGTAAGAAAGTACACTAGAATTTGCTATGTCAGAGGGCAGTGTCTCCCTTCCATTACCTGCAAGTCATCTGGCAAAGACAGAAGTTAAGATGCCCAGTTTATCTCAACTTGATGATCTGCATGATCATCTTTTGTCTCGTTGCCTTCGTATGTCTTCCCTGGATATTGAGACAGGAACACTGAATACACCAAAACAACAGGAGATGTCATTTGCAGTCTTCTCACCGGCTTCAAAAGACTAATAAGCTGGCCACCTGAGATGCAAATATTTCAAGTGAGAGACTGCTGAGCAGAGGGCAGAGCCATGTTTGCCATCCTACTCTCTGCATCTTAGGTATTTATTTCATTCCCCAAAGTCACGACTACAGAACATATTCTGTAAAATCAAGTTCTATTTATGCTCTTGTCCTCATTTAGCTTCAGAAAACATTTCCTTTTCAAAATCCTTGAGTTCTACTGCAAGCATTTCCCAGGGAAATACTATCATATAAAACATTGTCTCTTCCTGGGAGAAAAATGATAGATCCTAAATAAAACCGACAAACTCTAAAAATTGTAGAGCAAGCTCTCTACACCTGCTACACCAGCTCACACCCTAAGTAAGACATCATGGCTGAAGCTTTGTCCCACGCTGAGGATGGAGTGTTGTGAACTGGAATTCTAGAATAAACTCAGCAGAAAGAGGGCTGGCAGTTAGGAGAAGGTCAGTGCAACACTGTCCACATCCAACAGAGAGTGAAAAGAGACGGATGATGGATGCATGGAAGCTACCTGGAAGTTGTTCACTTCATCTTAAGTTTGCAAGGCAATTCATGATGGCAAATTTCACAGCAGAAGGATGGATACAAAACTCACTTAGCATTCTGTTGAGTAGAGCCATTGAAGTACATGTGTACTTAGAGAAAGGCACTGTAAAGCTGCACATTTAAGTCAGATTTTATTCCTGCATGCAGAATCCAGCTACAAAAATATGACGTGAGTTATTTCCACTTAAATCTTTTTTTCATTCAACTGATACCCATTGAAAGTAGGTTTAAAGTGTAGTCAGGTGAGTGAGTGTCTGATGAGTTCTGACACAACTTGTGCTAAGTTACTGTCCCTTAACTGAGGCGACAAAGATCATCTGAAAGCAAAGAAGAAAAAAGTATCTTAAACCACGACCTTGTACCACACATTTGTGATGTACTTGAAGTTAGTACTCTTCACTCATTTCAGGGCAGAATTAACAGGGAGCACAACCCAACACTGTTTTTGGTTTAAACTTCATGCTGAAATAGCCTGGGGAAGCTCACACAGGACTGTAAATTCTACCGGGAAACTGATAATTCTTCGTCTGACTGAAATACCCTACCAATCCTCTAGATAAACTAGAAAACTCAAATCAAAATCGATGTCTACGTGAGGTTTCACTTTAACTCTGTCTACTTAATTCAGGTAAGTGCAACCATGCTTTTTACAAAAAGTGGCCTAGGAAAACAACTTTCAGCTCACATGAAGCTTTTAGCTGTTGTTTGCAATTACTTCTGGAGCTCTTTCAAAGATGTGTTGTTCTAAAATGAACCAATTTTAGCAGTTTTATTGCCTTACTCTTACCCAACACAGGCCTGTACAGGTTAATTTTTATCCCTTCATACACACACACAGAAGCTGAAAATAAACAAGACACGCTTGCAGGGTGCAAGGCCTAAGTTTCAAAGTGAGAACATGGGAACACACATGGAAGACAGCAGTAGTTGGAGCAAAGAAATTAAGTTAATAAAGGAAAAATTAATATCAGTAAATTAGTATATTTCTTAACAGCAGATCTGTTAATGCTCTGGAACATTTTCCTGAGGGAAGCAGTGGGAGCTCCATTACTTCAATAATTTAAAATTAGACTGACAAAAAAGTAGCAAATGTACAGCACAATAAAGAATAATTTCATAGAAGAAGGGGAATGAAGTAGGTGACTAATAAGCCTTTCTTTCTAACAGCTATGAATCATACAAGTGCAGTGGTGGCTTGTATAGAAACTGGAGTTTCTATACACAGATGGTAATGCAAACTGGTAGCTCTCACACGGTACTTGTTGGTAATGGTTGGAGGATCCAATTCTTCATATGCTATAAACCATAAATACATAGTATTAGAGTGTCTGCCTAAACTCTGCTGAAACTTCATATAGCATGCTTTACTTACAAGCCCCTGTCTCCAAAACAAGAAAAGCAATGACAGTTCCACTACTGCACACACACTCATTTTGCTGGGACAGAGCTTCTGTAGCTGAGAGAACATACTGGAGCTATTTTATGAACTCAGTGTTTTAGAGGTAGCCAGAGGTAAGAATTTTTGGTCTCAGGTCACACCATGCTTTGCTTGACTTCAATCAATTCTCTATTCAAAGGCATATTTAAGACAAACATTTGATCTGTTGAGTATGAGTTCAGTATTTCCTCACAGAAGTTGAGGGAAAGAATGAAGCACAGACTTTTTATTTGATTCTTCTGTTTTCCAATATTTTCTCAAGTACTGTAGACAGACAAGTGTTATTTGAACTAATGTTTTCAGGCCAAGCTGTTTGATCCATGTGCTTTGTTGCCACTACAGGACATTGAGGCATGACAAGAGTTGTGCCGTCACAGTGACACAGTACTCAGAGCACAGACTGGGGGTTTAACACTGACCACTGCAGCAGTAGTTTGCAAATCAAAAGAGGTGGGAAATTTAAACTATATGATATCTTGGACAAATCTGAACATGATGTGCCTTAATTTTTGTAAAAAGCGAGATTTGTCCCAAAAAAGGGTACTATAAAGCACTTTTTGTCAAGGATCACATACAGTGAAACTTACTGTGGTGCCTATTTTCCTTTTTAAATAATCACCTCTAACTACAAATTTGAAAACAACAATCAAAGAAAAAAAGTAGCAATTTTTCACAAACCGTTTAGGAATCAGGGAGAGTAGGAGAATATATGTTCAAATATTTTTAAGTCTTGCATGTCACCATTTTTAGAAAAAAATGCTCATTAAAAAAAAAAACCACCAACCTTCCCATCTCTTCAAAGATACTGTCATTACAGCAGGCTGAGCATGGTCCATCCCACCTGAAGTCGATAGAAAGTAGTTTAAAAGGAGAAGAGGGGCAACAAGTGCTACTTATTGAACTTTGGAAACTGTTTCTTTCGCAGGCAGGCTACCTTGGCCTTTGGAGTCTCTTCCCAAAGAGTCTAAGCTCTGTGGGATACTATTTTCCAACCACCATAACTGGCTATGCCTGCGAGTCACTGTCCAATTTCATGATCAGAAAATGACACATTCAAGTTTGGTACTGAATTCAGCTTAGACAGTGATGCAGACATAATACTGTGGATGCAATATAGCATGAAGTACAAAATTCTGGTTTTCTTTTCCCACAGGAAAACACATACCAGCATATAGTAACTAAGTCACAGTCTTATCCTTCTTGTGCTCTCACAGTAGCACAAGAAAACTGAAGTAACACAAAAATCAGTACCATGCCAAGGATATTTACCCACATAAGATTTTGGTGTAAATCCACTGCAATGAAACAGCAATCTAGATTCATAATGTAAACACTTCCGGTCCCAGAAGACAATGACTTCTCACTTAGGGCGCTGGCCAAAGTTGATCTTTCTTCAGATCCTGCTTCAGATCCTTCAGATCTTTCATCTAATTAGAACAAAGTCATGGAGGATTGGGGTTTGATGCAACTACGTGTCATGGGACATAGTCAGTGGGAGAACCATTACTAATGTGCGTGCATAGCACAGTCAATGAAACTATAAACACTGCTGTCTGAAAATACTTTTATTTTCAGTGAAAGCTGAATGAATTGTTCCTATTTTTTTCCAGTTTTCAAAATATTTGTCTTCAAAACATACTTTTTGTTTTTTCTCTTTTCAACTACTGTGACTGAAGAGGGGGTAAAGCTAAAATAAAGGAAGCAGGAGGCAAAAACAAAAGGGAAAAATCTGGAAAGGCACAAACTGAAAAAAACCAAAACACATTTTTTGATGTCCTATCACCCCAAGTGCTGTTAAACTCTCAGAATATCATTCAGCATAGAAGGAAAGTTATGGCTGTCTGGCACTAATTGTTGAAGAAAGTGCTTTGTTTTCTTCCTACAGCACAGGGAACCAGGACCCTGGGATGCCGGGCTGGAGCCATAGGCTGGCCCTGAAGGGGAAATGAGGGGAAAAGTAGGGTGGGGTTAGGATGGGTGAAAAGGAGGGTGAAGATGAGGAGGTGTGATCATTAGAGCTCTCCCACCAGCTGCTGGAGTCCTTAAAAGGCCACCTTCAGCTGAACTGCAGAGTCGTGCTCTACACACCAGCACACTAGGACAGCTTTACCTGTGCAAGGCAGTGAGTATCTGTCGCAAATGAGTGGGTTAAGGTCACTTAAAGAACCTGGGAGCGGGGAAATGCACCACCACAATACATCCAAGATCTAAACACTCCTTTCGTTGCTCTGCCATAGCAGGATCTGAAGATGCCTCAGCATTTCCTAGTACTGCCTATGTCATTATCATGCCAAAGAAGAAATGTCACATGTATCAACAATATTTCTTTAAAAAGTCAGGCCTGCACAAAGCAAATCAGCAGCACAGAGTGGGTGAAAATGAGCGAAATCTCAATCTGACCTCAGTGGCATAACCCACTGACCTGAGACTGCCTTCAGATACAAGCTGTCACAAAAGTGACAAAGCAAGTTCTAGTGATTAACACCACAAAGTGTATTACTTTTACATTATTAAGCTTGCATATTTTATTATTGTGAGCTGGAAAGAACAGGGAAACTCTTGGTGTCAGAAGCACTGATACCTTTCTCATACTTACATTTCTTACTTTGATTATCTGATCATAGCTTTTTCCTACATGAGCAGGTTCCAGGGTACTGATTCCAGGATCACTCAAACTCATGTTGTTTTATCGACAGAAGCAATCCCATGATGTTTAGTGCAGTTACTTACATTAATAAGGACACACAACTCTCAAGTGGTTGTAGGATCAGAGCCATTGGGCTGTGAATAGTCATTGGCTTTTCTGCCATTAACAGGCCATTGATGAACTGCAGTTTCCTTCACATCTGACAGAGGGATATTAAGGTACACATCCATCACTGTCATTTTTCTCTTACAACTTTTTAAAATGCAGAATCACATTTAAAAGGCAATCAATAGCAATCCAGTTGCAAGCACCTCTAATGAAGCGCAGCAAAAACAATCTGGTATTCGATTTTCATCTGAAAGGTCTCAGAAGAAACATTTCTTAGCTCCACTTTATCTCCCCAAAAAAAGAAGATCAAGGTGTTTATCCCAGGCTCTGAGCCAGCGAGGATACAGACATGCACTGAACTCATACAGCAAGAAACTCCACTGGGTCAGACAGCACAGCTCTGTGCATAAAGTTACTGCTGTCATACATTGCCTGTCCTACTCACATCTATTCTTGAGTATGTATGTCTACAGCCCTGATTATTACAATTAATTATAGCTGAAAGGACAATGGTAACTATCAATTCCTAAAAGTATTTCCAAAAGGAATTAAAAAAACTTTTTGGAAAACTGAAAGCCTCTGCTAGGATACCCTGTCAATGTATTATATTTTTAAATTATGTTTGTGAATATTGATACATTGGTAACAACATGGCTCAAGTTTAGTGCAAACTCTTCCACACTACTCTGACCACGCATGGCAGCTCTTCTTGTTCCTTGACTTCTACTCCATCCTCAGAAAAGTCTAGAAGTCACAGCAGATTTATACTTTGTCAAATACTGAAGAATGTGATCAATTAGAAATACTTCCTTCTGCTGTGGGAGTAAAAGATAAAGGCAGAATGAAACCCAGCACATCAGCTGACTATACCTGTTTTCAGCTTTTCTTTCTTGAATAAATTTTTTCAGACACACACCATAACTCTCTGCCACACAAACCATCCCATTCACAACACAACTCACAAGGAAGAGTTAGCAGCGATTTTTCACTCGCCTTCTAAAATGTGATTATTACTCTTTGATTTTGGATGCTGAGTGAATAACTAATGACACTTGAAAACCAATGTGATTCCCATTTTCACAAGAGGAAGGAATAAAATTGCACAATAATTTTCAACACAAATATGAAAAACATCAATAAGCACATGCTGATGTAAATTGGCTCATATCTCCTGCATCCCAACTGAAAATCCATTATCTTTGCTCATACAGTAAATTTGTGCATTTGACCTGCACATTTTAGAATCAATTAATTCAGACTAAGGGACAGTACTGCATATGCAACTCTAATCTCAACTGCTACTTCTAACTGGTAAAAATTATTTTATTAAGCCCTAGACATCAAACAGGTCTGTGGTACAGCAGTACAGAAATGTTTCAGATGAGCCTGTTTGGTGCCTGATCTATCTAATCCCAGATTAAAAAAAAAGCTTTTAATATTAAATTGTATTTTCAAAACAAAATGGAGAATATCAACACAAATCACCATGAACTCATAGTACTGGCTCAAAAAATCGTGTTCTTCAATTTCTGTGTTCTTTAATATACTTTATTTCCACGGTTTTCTGTAATACCATAAAGGATAACACTGTTTTAGCTGACAATCTTTTAGCATCTAGAAGAATCATGTTAAAAAAATTCCAGTATTCTGAGGGCTGGTACTGTTGCAACAGGGCTTGAGAACTCCATCTCCCTTGTGCAGAAGCCAGCAAGAGGCTGAAGCTGCAAGTTTCTGAATTCATACCCCCAACTCATCACTAAAACTTCCACAGAAACTCTTTATTTACATGGCAGCAATGCAACGAAACAGCATTTTATCCAAACAATTTTTTTTGTCAAAAACCCCCCACTTTTCCAAGCATGCAGCAGCAGACTGAGCAGTCATAAGAAGCATCTGTCAGGTCAAGTATCTAAAGAACCATTGAGAAGCAACTCTCCAAAAGTATCAGGTACCTCCCATTCAGAGAGATGAGTAGCTCGTAGCAGTGGGAGAGTGGGAGCAAAAAATCCACCAGCAAGCTCTTCCCTTCCCCTGGCACTACCGTGAGCCAGCAGAGTGCTTAAAAAGCCAGCAGCATCCATGTACAGGTTTCCAAATGGGAGGTGGTAAGATTCTTAAGAAAATGGCCTGTTTTTAAAAAAAGGGCTTGCAATGGCCCAAAAGACAGCAAAACAGTAGCCAACCAGAAAAGCAAAACAGAAAGGAGAAAAAAGAATGACAAATCTCAAATAAAAAAGAAAAATCGATTCAATCTAGATTTAATGAAAATATGAGAGAACTCACATTTCTATGGCAAATCTTCCAAATTTATTTTGCAGATCACAGTTGGGAGCAGAAGAAACATCATTACCCAAAATGTTCTTCAGAATGAAAACAAAGCCTTCAGTTGCAGTAAACTGACAGTTAAAACAAAAGCCAAAATTAAATGAGCTGCCCTTCTGTATACTTTGCAGCCATCAAAAGCTTTCAATATATTTATCAGTCTGTTCTTCTTCAGCTGAAATTTTGCTTTTCAGCTTTCTTTAATCCTAGCTTTATACACATCCTTTCTTGGATCTTAATTGCTCTCATACTACTTTCAACTCACATTCTGTGTTGCCCTGGAAGAAACACTGCTTATTTAACGAGAAAAGCCACAAAAGGATTTTAGCCTATTCTAAAACAACACTGAATAATTTCTACCTTTCTTTCATTAAAAGCTTTTACAAAGGTCATTTAGAAAAGTATGTCAAAGGAAACCTAGTCCATCAAAGAAAATTCTAATAGACACATAGCCAGAATATTAAGATTGCACAAATTACCACATTCTCTCCTGTTTACATGTATTTGCATGCATTCACTCATTCAGTGCTGCAGCTTCATGACTTCAAGGTAAATTCAGAGCTACAAGGATTACAGGGGGGTTGGGAGATTTAAATATCCAGGAGGTGAGGCCAAGGAAATGATGTGGGTGGGTCACATCACGCACAGGGCAGGGAACAGATTTTTTTTTTTTTTTTTGGGATTCTACACAGGCTCCAGCTAGAAGTTGGGGGCCAGGTTTGAAAGCCTGTCAGAGACCATCAGACCCAGGCAGTACTGACGAGGTGTTCTTGGCATCTGGGGGAGGTCTGCAGCTCATCCTGCCTTGCAGAAAGGTTCAGCAGCTGTGGTGTGGGTAGGGTCATTAGTAATGCTGCATTCATGACTCATCTGTGGGTTATTCCTTAAATACACACACACAGACAGGAATTTTTGTTGCACGGGGCTTCAAGTAGGTCAGGACCTTCAACATAAATCTGTGTATTAGTCTGCAAGGAAATTTATCATCTGACCTTGACATGTTTCTTCCACTTTGAAAAAGAAGAACACTGGTTCCATAGTTCCCTGCTTGTAAGAACAGGGAATGCATCTCAGAAGAAGAGAAGCCTTCCCACCAAGGGTATTTCCCAGTTACAACCCATGCAAACAAAGACTAAGAGAATCTTGGAAGATATTTGGTCAGGAGAACAAAACTGAACAGCAGGAATTTCAGTGCGGAAGTGCTTTAACTTGAGCTGAAAACTGAAATCTTCCATCAGCAAAATCAAATGAAGCACTTCATTAAAAGCCAAGTGTAATTCATGCAGAGAAAATGCATCACTTTCAAAACAGACTGAGTGTTTTTGTTTTGGGATAAGCTGTGTCTCTCTGGGCTGCTGGAGAACCTCACTGGATTTCTAATTTTGGTGTCTTGCAGACTGGACTGTGGAGCTGCTTTTGGACAGTAAAATACAACCTCCCCACTGGGCACACAAGCTGCACACTGATGACACACCAAGAAAGAAATATCTTCAGGCTGGGAAACCTGACACAGTAGGAGACAGGGGAAAAAGGATGAAGTGCTACAATGGCACAGGAAGAAAAAAAGTTAAGTTCAGACTGAGGTGAAAGAAAATAATGAATCGGAGATGTTAAAATCTTTTAATCATAAAGTTTTAAATGAAACGTTATGAAATTTCTGAATGGAAAGTTCTGGTTTTGCTACGGTTTTTTGTTGATCAGTTGTTTCCACGGACAGCAAGAGCTTTTTACAAAACATCCCACAGAACTGAATATTAACTTTTTCTTTCCTTTTTTCAGTCATCAGTGTTCTGTTCTTTTAATCAAATCCTATATAAGCTGTGTTAGAATAAAGATAGGCACAATTAAGTTTATTTTTCTATTCAGTGATACAACAGAATAAAATTTTGACTGGTCTGTTCTGATGCTCCTTAGAACACTTAAAAAGCAGTGTCGTTATCTCAGTATCAAACTCACATGACTAAAATTCATTAGTACTGAATATTAAAGCACGGGAAAAACTTCCTGGTTTATTCTCTATGAAAACCCACAAAAGTAAGAAATGCAAGTCAGAACCGAATTTAAATCTCTATGTTGCTAGACCCACCTGTATCACTGTTAATTGTCTAAAATACGAATAGTACCTCAAACATCTATTTTTGATCTTTTTCAAAGATAAGACATGACAAATTGTGGTTTTTTTCTCCCTACCCTAACAATGTGGGTTTGGTTCTTTAAAGCTCTGTGTTTTATGTGTGTGAGTTTTTCTTCCTCTCTTTTCCTAACAGCTGCTTTTTTCTTCGCCTTGCTTTTGAGAACAGGCTATGCAATTTTTAGAAAATAAGCACTGCAAATGAATCACCAAATGATAGTAGTTAAGCTCCAGCCATTGTGGATGCTCCTACTGAGGGGGAGCACAAGGGTTTGCTCAGGCACACACAGTGTATGGGTGGATGACCTTTGCTATGGACTGTACAAGCTCAGGAGGTGCCTTTCCTACAGGGGGTGTCCAGGCTCAGGAGGTGCCTCTCCTACAGCCCCTGCACGCGGAGAGCATCCTGCAGAGAAGCCCAAAGCGCAGGTGAGCATCGCTCACTGACTTACTCTTCTGGTCAACACAAGCTTCAGCAATGCCAAAATACCCATAGGGAAAGAACACTGCCACCTGGAAAAAGCCCAGGGAAGTTACCCCCTGGCTCCTCAGGAGCCTTGCAGGGGTGTGAAAAGCAAGGTCACAATTAATTCAGCTAGGATTGCATGGAAGCACTGTGCAATGGATTCATTTCAACCCCGCTAATATCCTCTCATGGAAAGGGGATTGTAGAGACTTTTTGCAGACACAAACCTCTCCTTGTACATTTTACAACCAAATCCCATATCTGGATTTAGCTCAGCATAAGCTAACATAATCTTAAAGTCCTGGTGTATGCAGCAAAGCAAAAAAAAAAATCTTATTATGGCAGTATAATCATGGCTGAGGTAAATACATTCTGCGTCTCTACTTTCAGACATTTGTAACCTTCTGAAAAACGTTGTCCTTTGGTCTAAGGATTTCTTGCCTTGTCAGTTCAAGACTACTTAAAAATGAACAAGCAAAAATGTTTGCCAGTTATTTTTGATCATCTGAAGTGCTCAGATATGAAAATAAAAGAGGAAATAAGTGTACGAAACATGGAATGACATAACTTTTTATCATTTGGCCTTGAAGCCTCCCCTCTGCAACCAGGGGCTAACTTGGCAGCTCAGTCATGCTAAACCACCTGGGATTTCACACAGAGATTCCCATAGAAAATCAGTTCTAATATCAGCTCCCAAAGTTTTCATGATACCACTTTTTCCTACTTACACTGAAAAAGTTAAGAAGATGTATTAAACTTAGTTAGTTAGTAGATTTAGTAGTTAAACTTCTTTGTACTGACAGAAATAGGAGCATCTGTTATTTGACAGTGCTATTAAATACATTGAAATCTGACAAAACCAAAGAATTACTTTTACCAGTGAATGGTATCATTTGGGAAAGCAATAGTTAAATACTAAAGGAGGTAAATTCACGTAGCTTGTAAATAAAACAATGGATGAACTCCCACCTCTTCGGGACTTGAAGCCCTGCAGTGAGAAATGGGATGACTTTTGGGCTGACTTAATATACTTCAGTTACAAGTGGGAAACGTGTTCATCCTACTCAGGTCACTGAGGAGAACAGAACCATTCTTGGTTCTTGGTGTTCAAAATATTCCCCCTTACTGAAACAAGTCTCTTTGGGATTAATGCAGGCATGAGCTTCACACCATTTGAAAAGGACTCTGACCATTGCAATCCATGTTCCTAGGACTTAAGACTTTCTCTCTCTTTGTTGTTGTTTTTTGTGACACATTCTACAAATAATTCAAAAAAAGCCTGTTGTTCAGTCCTGACCTTTTTCTTTGCATTACCACTGTCTCCTTCCTCTCCACCTCCCCCCAGTATGCTAAGAAATGCAGTCACCTCACCTTTGCAGACATGCAAGTTTGTATATATTCAGGCACTTATTTCCCTTTTCTGGTGCAGGTGTAGTTTGATCCTACCCTGATGTATGCACTGGGTGCTTCACCATTAACAGCTTCATAGGGAAAACACAGGGAACAGTCATAACAGATTCCCTCAAAAGGGACTCCAGTGGAGCTAAATGAATTTCTGGAGCTAAGGATCTACGGCCTGGATTGTGTGTCACACTCTCCTTTTGTATGAGAAGGCACAGATTAGTTGTACTGCTTTGTATTTTGCTTAAAAGCCTTAGGAGCAAGGGTTGGCATTTTGCTACATTTCTTGATAACTGTTCCACATATTTTCTTTTTAAAAGGGAGATTTAAAAATAGAATATTAAAAAGCCAATGTAACAGTACAGTTACAAATGCTGAAGTTTAGAAGGAACTGCTGTGGGAGTTTCTGCTGAGAATACTTGCCAAGTAGAAAAACACAACAGTTAAAAAGACAGTTAATACAGATGCTCAGACAACACAGAGCAGAATCCTGTATTTCAAAATCCAGCTAAACACCTTAATACCTAACGACATTGATGATTCACGAATAGCATGCAAGTGGGTGTTACCACTTTCCAAAACAAAGTCACATCAAATGCTCAGCTCTTGCAAGGTAGGGAAGGACTGTCTTCTTTAAAAAGAAAACTAAAAGGAAACAAAAGCAATAAACTGTGAAAAATGAGCTGTGAAAAAAAAAAACAGTAAAGGCCTTCTCAAGGTCTGAGTTTCCAGCCACACTGCTCACATAACAAACACTAACAAATGTTTTGATAATTCAAGGACTGTGTATGAGTGTATGCTGGAGCTTCAATTTAAACACTTTAACACCATGTAATAACTTTTCATAAATTATGTTCCAATAACTAATGTGTTTTTTCCAAATAGCAGTATAAATTGAAGGTAAAGCATAAAGAGCAAATATATTCTTAACAAATTCTTAACCTCTTGTTAAGAGATTCACTGGACTTAGCCAAGCAGACAGCAAGAGGTCCAGGAAGTTTCACTGCTGTGAGGCTGTCAGAGACAAGTGATAGAAGGGAAGACCTCGACTTTTGGTTTGAAGCTTTGTAAACAGAGAACACATTGTTCTTGATTACCGTGTTTGAAGACCACTATGAAAACGTAGATTGGCCCAGTAGCTTGCAGTCTTTAAATGGAAATAGATGCATGAAGAGCTAACTAAAGCAACACGAAAGCTTTGCTGTCATTTCAGCAGGAAGAACTTGATACAAAGAAAAGCAAAGAATGGTAGAATACCACCTCTAAAAACCAAACACCCTCTTCCCCCCTCCCAAAGGCCCATGAGAGTCCTCCAACTAGATGCTGATAACTGGATCTGATGAAACAAGTTTCTTTGTAGCTCGGCATTTTGGTTTCAACCCATTGGGATGTAAATCGTAATACCAATGGGAAGACATCGCTTTTCTCTCTGTTAAGAAGAGACCATAGAGAGCGCTCTGCAAAAAACAGCAGCTAATTGAAATGCCTTGGCTGGTTTCACAACAGCCAACTCAGATCCTATATCCCCCCTCTCCTCTTCTGCACTCTGAGCGAGGCAGCCACAGGACCCACCATCCCCTCTCAAGCATCGCTGCTTGAGAAAACGTGAAGAGTTTGGGGCAAAAAAAAATAGGAGGAAAGCCACAGCCCACCTGCTGATGTCAAAAGAATGACAACATCCACATCCTGCTTTCAGTGGTACACCTGCACTGTGTCCCCTGGCCAAAGGGGCAGCCACCCCAGTGGTGCCGACTACCTGCCTGCACACTGCAGCCCCACGGTCCCATCCGCAGCACCGGAGTGCACGGAATTTAAAGTACCTGGGATAACTGTGACCATTTGCAGGCCTGGCAGCACTTTTCAGCTCTCCTTCCGTTGTGTAATTTCAAGGTCTTGCAAAACACGTCAGTGTACGTAAGGGAAATCTGGGTTTCAAGGATAAACCTTCTCGACACCTGACCAGTAAGATGACATTGACTCATAGGCATAAAGTCAGCTCTGAAAGATAACTTCCTTTTAAAATAGTTTTCCTTGTTTTTGAGCAGCAAATAGCATAGAGATACGGGAGTACTGAGTTATCTGCCAGTATTGCTTTGTTTCCATTTCTTTTTCTTCCGAACTCCCCTATTTTCCTCAGCCATGTCCTTAATTGGATGTTCAGATTAAGGTGAGAGATATATTAAAAACACATAAACAGGTCATCAAACATATTATGCACAAAATGGCAGACTTTAGAAATATTCACTTCTAAAATTTCAACTGTTAAATGTGTTTTGGTAGGCAAAGAAGGCTCTGCAGCTTTTTTAAACATGAGGAAATCCAAAGGATTACATCAAACCATGTTACAGACACTGACAGATACAAGCTTTCAAGCAAAACAGCTGTCATTAAAGCTCTTGTAACTGCTTAGAATACACTGCTGCAGTCTCCTAAAAATCCCCAAAACCACAGGAAAAAAAATACTTTTAGCCTATACTTTAGCTTCAGAGCAGAGATGCACCTCCATCTTTCTTCCTTTTCCTATGAATAAACAAAAGAAATACGAACCATTTCTATGGCTGTGGACATCAGCAAGGGCCAGAAAGCCACAATATGGCTTGTAAGAAGTATGATCACCTCCCAGCAGTGACTGCAACCTCACATCTACTTTCCTAGGACTTAGTGCTCTGTGTCCATTTCATTTTATTTACCATTAAGGTCTTCCAGATACAACATCACTTCCTACCTTCCCAAGGTTTGCACTACTTGAAACGAAGACTGGGTAAAAAGCCTGAAACAGCATCTGCTATCAGCACAGCTGCTAAAATGCTGTTGTGTCATTCCTTTCCTCGGACACTCATACAAGCTGTCCCTGCACATCTACGGCAACAGCAACCTGCCTAAGCCACCAGGGTTTGTGTTGTTCTGTGTGACAACCAGTGCAATTAGTTACTGAGATGATTTGCATGTTCATATGCCATCCACAATGGGCAGCAGTGGTTAAGACAGAGCAGCTTAAAGCCAAGGGGCACTGGCAGAACAGGAAAGAAGATCCTTGGACTTGTAGAGGACAAGAGCACACCAGAGCAGCTCTGCGCTGTAGAGGGAAGGAGGGGAGGCCAGCACGAGACATGGCTTGGCTGACTGTACTAAGGGACATTTCTGTGTGGAGCTAGCAAGAAAAGAAAACAATAGGGTCCAGGACACGCACAGAGGTGACTGAAAGTGAATTATCTACAAGAAATGTGACTTCTAAACCAGCCTTTTTACTGAATTTTGGTTATCTTTGTGGCCTGAGGGTGATCAAGTTTGATCCAATGTTCACGTCCTTATATGGCAAAAGATGGAGGACATAGCTAATGATTTTTGTAAGTCTCAGCACTTAAAAGCATCTTTCAGCCTGGTGCAATCTATCCCGACGTTAGAATAACAGGGCTCCCCCTTCCATGGTTCCCAATTTTATTTATGCCATAATACTTGCACAGAAATACAAACGCCTTTAAAACTAGTTTTCCCAGAAAATGCAACACAGATCTAGCTGTGCATGTCTTAAAACCTTCCCTGTTCATATCCTGCCCAGAGAATAAGAGTCATTCATCAGGAAGCACGTGCCTTTTCTTTCTGCCCCCCTCCCCAGGTCAGTATCCTCAAAGCCTTTCCTCTAGTCTTCCCATTTGGCTACTTGGTGAACTCCAGAAGCATTTGCATTGATGGCGCAGGACTTAGCACTAGATCTGTCATATATGGTTAAGCTGCTGCTGGGCTAAGCTCCCTTTTTTATCCTGAGTGGTATTTTCTCTTTGAACTTTAGGAATTTATACAGTGTTTTATCCTTTCAAGTATCTCTACAAATTCTTCACAGGATCTACAGCACAAGCAGGGCCTTTTTATGACAGAAAGACACAGTAGGTTTCCATGCTTTGCAGTCACTGTAATATAACCCACTGCTTCACTAAGCCCACTAACATTACATTCATTATTTGGAACAGAGCTTATGGTAAAGAAGTCATTTGTTCTGATAGTCAAGTGCACCATCAAAAGTCTGATTGCCTACAACAAATCAAGAGAGTTTTATAAGCCCTACTCTGTGCTTTCATATGTTGAAAGAAAAAAAAAAGCCACAAATTGTGCAGGAATAATTATCTTTCTGCCAGCTCATTTTTACAAGTAAGATAGGTAACATTTATGTGTAAATGCAAATAGCAGTGATAATATGGGCCTCCCAGGGTATCAGAAAGGTAGCATTCCCTGTGGAAACGCAGAAGAGCACTACAATGGGACAAATGAAATAGACCCTTCACCAAAACATGAGGGTATTCTTCCTGTTCTTCTGCTTAAGAAGGATGACTGGCTAATGCTTAGTGCAGAGAAATGTACTAAGCAGCCACATTTTAAGTTATTAACCTTGTACAATAGTTATTGTGTACCTTCTATGTGCAAAAAAGTTCCATTCAGTTGTCCATAATAATTTTGGTCTTGGTATGACTAGATAAACAGGGGTCGAGAAAGAAAAATTAGCAAAGTGCCTTTTATGCAATGTAGTGTTCACAACACTGACCGCTTTTAAATCTTCTGTATCTGTCTAGAGAAACAGGGACTACTTTTGTAGTGCTTCTAACATTTCAATATTTTCAGTACGTATCACCNTCTCCAATGATCTGTGATTTCTAAAAGTGTATATAAGAATTAAACGAAAGGGGTTTCCCCCCTTTCCGCCCTTGCTCTGAACACAGCCTGAAGTCCAGCTCTCATTATTTCTGCGTCTTCAACTGATTACCGGGATAAGCCGTAATAACGGGGCATCGCGGTAATATATCACCTTTCTCTGCAGAAGGTTATACAAAGCAGGGTGTGACACAGTCCAATTTCCAATGTCCTGTCTGTGGGCTTGAAACACACAGCAAACTGACCCTGCTACTGCTAACACTGGCCTTCTCGAGAGTTCCTCCTGTAAGGTCAAACGAGACCCTTTGCCAAATAAGCCTTTGCAAAATGAGTCGTGCTCTCTCATGTTAAGAGGAAAGGAACTTAGCTGGAGCATGTACTAATTTTAATTAACACAGTACAGTCCTTCTCATCAGATGATCTGGTTGGGGTTTTTTCTCTTTTCATCTCCTTCCTTCTTTTCTTTTTACTGTTTTCAGACTTTTTTCGGTTTTTTTACCCTTCCCTTTGGCATGTTTTTTCTCCTTTCACATACTATTTTTCTCCATCCCACTTTCCCCTTTTAACAATCCACCTCCTCCTACTGCATCCTGTTTTTCTATCCTTTTGTCTTCTCCCAGTCCTTTGAAGGACTACACCTGTGTTTTTCTAACAGTCCCACCAGAAGCAGCTGAATGCAAGTGATAAGAAAACTGATAAAAAACCCTTGAGACTTAAAGGCTATATTCCTACTAGCCTGCTAAAAAGGAAATGGTAGATGGGGGCTAAGGAGACAGGGATTAAATGAGTCAAAACTTGCAGAGTTCCCATACGGGATTTAAATTTCTGTAGTTGCCATTGACTAGTGCAGACCACCATTAAACTGTTTGTTCTGGTTAATATTTAAGAAGGGAAAAAATGAGCAAAGTGACATGGTAAACACACCTGGAAGACTAAAAAAGGATTAAAAAGTTAATAAAAGCACATATACACATCAGACATTATACTCAGGCCAGGATTAGTGCTATCATTTCTGTTACAGGAGCAAATACCTGCCTCTGAAACCTGCAGGAGTTTTAATCGCCTTTCAAAATCCTGGCCCTAAGAAATTACCTCATTATTTCCCCCCTTCAGAATGGTACCCTTATTGTACCCATTTTGGACACCTCACCAGGCAGGTCAGTCCCAACAAAGGCCTGGTCCCATTCTTTAATCCAAAACACACGCCCTAGGTCTGCCAGTGCATTTAATGTGCTGGCTTGCAAAATTGCTCTGTGGACTGTGTGCACCTAGAAATTGGCAGTACCTGATTTGGGAGTCACACAGGCAGCTGCCACCTCTTCAGGTTAAGCGTAAAGGGATTACATTAGATCTGGCAAATGTCATTTATTTCCAGGATTTGAGAAAAGATTTTTATTATCCCAATAATTCCAGTTAATCTAATTTAAGGATCCTAGAAAGATAAAGTTGAATCTCTACTTTTATAATGAGAGTATCCAGAGCTCACTACAGATTTTGCCAAAAATCACAGATCCTTGGTTTGCCTTATCAGGAAAATTGCGCCCACAGACCTACCAGAATTTTAAGAGAAGTCCATGGCAATTTGCAGCTGGGTATGTCATGCTATTCATCCTGCAGTCCACAAGTGCTCTCTCCTAATGAGAGCTGGACCTTCAAGCAAGACACCTGTGTGACCTGAGACAACAAGGCCAGGAGATTCTCCAGCATCAGATTGATAAAATTAGGGAAATGGGCTCAAGGGAAATGGGCTTCTGCAACCAAATCCATCTGCAGACAAGTTCAAGTCACCTAACTTTCCTGCGTTCTTTCTGTAGAGATGCAAATCATGTTTAGGTCTTCAATAGAATGGTATGTATTTAACTATCAATTAATATATAGCCTGCACGCACATGTTAGTTGACTGCCACCCTTGGAAGGGGCTTAGCTAAGGAGTCTATCTAGCTTCACATAAAGATATTTGGAAGCTAAATGACCTATAGAGAAAGTTTGGTACATTTTGTACTGACAACTGATTTCCATGCAACTCTTGCTCATTGAAGTATTTCACACTTTTAAATGCAATTCAAAACAAAAAGCATGGCATGTACAAATTTCCACTCATCTCAAGCTGTACTAGTAACTGTGTTGGTAGAATCTGAACTGTAGCAAGCTCCAAGTGGTTTGTAAGGGAATTCACTGCAGTAAAGTGTCATTTTCCACATTCCCAGTTGTAGTTACAAGAGTGCCTGGATTCAAAAGACTAAATAGCCTCCTTTGTTTATTACATAATCTGCAAAACCGCAAGCAGAGAGCAACAAGGAAAGAACAGATCCTTCCTCTAACCACTCTGACATGCCTCCCCCTAAAAGTAGTCTCTCTTCAGGTTCATTGCTTTGGTACTCAGCCTTTCGCTTCTGCAACTTTTTTCAAATTGCAAAGATCCCTATTTCTTATGCCTGTACATACAATTATCTACATCTACACATATGTATGTGCTTTGCTGGCTGCCCACACTCAGGCCCATCTGTCAGGCTGGCGCTGTGCCCACTGAGAAGTTGGTCGGTCCATTTCACTAAAGCGGAACTGTCAAGCCGTGATGGGCTTTGGTGGGCAGCCAAGTGCCCTCCTTTCTCCAGGGAGGAAAGGCTCCCAGTGCCACTCGAGTTTGTGTGGCACACCACGGGGGCACACTCATTGACATGCACGCCAAAGCAATGATTTCAGAGAGGAAAGAGGAGAGCTTCAGACTGTGATCCAGCCCTACTTTGTGGAGGTGATTAGAGTGGACAATGTTGCTGTGGCTGAGCACAGGCCAACCACCATTCAACTTTGACTTTGGCACCAATCAAGTACAACAGAACAATTGTGAGACAACTCAATAGATGTAAACAGCCACTGTACAGGGCAATTCGGTGAGGCATAAGGGCATAGACAAATGGCCTACAAAGAGCAGCTCCCTCCCCACGTGTGTAGACTTGGGGAGTAACTCCAGTTGCCAAGGAACCAGAACAACATGTATCAGATCTTCAATTCAGCCCAAAACTTTCCAGGAAGATCATCTGTGCACACAGCTCCCTCTCACATTTCTGATTAAAGCTGACTGTTACTTTTCTACTTGCACTGTGTGAAGACAGAGGTGCATCATGGTTTGCTCTGGGGTTTTAGTCTTTCAATGGCAATAATTACATGCCAGAAAACGTTACTTTATCTTCTACTTTTCTTTTCCTCCAGTCACCTGTGGACCTGGCCACTAGGAACCTGCTTTATCACCTCTCAGTGTGGCTCTTCCTCGTGGATGGGATCAGCTCACCCACCCTCCCTAGAGTCAAGCAGGATGTGAACACAGCTCTGCCTCCCTGCACAAGCCAAGATGAACAGTTCAACGAGGTCTCGCTGTTCAATGGCTCTATTCACCCATAAGTAAGACAAGCAAATTCTGGCACTAAACCAGCAGCTCCTCTGCTCCCCAGGAAGGCCCAAGAGCAAAATTATATCACACTTTTATTTAAACCAACATGGTCAAACTTCACTATGGAGGAGTTTTACCAGTTAAATAGCCTCCACTCACACCCCCTGTGCCAGGAGTCAGTGGTCAGGAGGAAGTTATGGCTGAACTTTTGCAAAGCTGGAGATAACACTGAAAGATTCTTTCCCCTGTTGGTTTCAATCACGTCAGAAAAATCTTACATTATGATACTTACATCACAGAAGAGTTTATAGACATCACTGTCCCAAGACATTTTAATTGCTGTTACCTCTTTAGACCGCTAAGCCAAGACAGAGATTGTCAGCACCAAGACAAAATCAAGTGTGCTTCTGAAGTCTGAATTTCATCTTAAGCAAAACGAGCAGACATCCAGACCACTACAAGAGAAATTCCACATGTATCTTCTACTTCAATTTTGAATGGCTCTTCTGACATCTCTTCCAGCTAAGAAGATTAAAAAAGACCAAATCATTTGAGATATTGCATTGCTTCTTGACATCAATCTGGTGAAAGATTTAACTGAAAAGAGCCTTTATTTTTGGACATTTTACTTTATAGGATGGAATTCTGTTAACTTGTAATCTCTTTTGAATAATTACAGAAATCTCTGTATTTCCCTTTACAGGCTGTTCTGGCTATACAGAGAGAGCATCCCTGTAAAAATGCAGCTTCTGTATAATAAAAAGTACAGCTCAGGATTTCTCTCTGGGTCCTTGTGGCATATGCATAGGCATGTGAACTGTCAGTGGTACTTCTACAAAATCAGTATAAATACAGTGCTTCCAGGAGGAGATGACATCACACATTTTATAGTAAAGGAACTGCATACACCAATTATATTCCCTAGCAGCAGTTGTGGATATGCCACAGGTAAGTAGAACAGTTGTGATTTCCTTCTCTCTTCAGTGGGAGGAAGAAAGTACACAAAGACTGGATTTATGTCATCACAAATGAGGGCAGGATTTAGACCAATACATTTCAGTCCTGTCTGTCTTAAGCAGCAGGACAAAACCCTGGCTCTACTGAAGTCAACAGCATCAGGACAATTAGTCTCACGTTTGTTGATTTCCACATCAGCACACAAAGACCACTGAAATTTCCAAGTTTTACAAGTGGCTTGGCATTTTATCGCAGTTGCTGAGACTGCTGAACCATCCCTGCACTGATTTCTCCACAAGAGACACTATAGATATCTATACACCTAGAGACTACAATAGGTGCATCTAACTTAAAAACAAGTGAAGCATTGACACTTTAATTGGAAGTTGTACAATTTAGACCTAAATTGGCACATCTTTTCTGCATGGTTTTCAATAAGTCTTCACTGTAAGTTTCCCAATTTAAGGCAATGTGAGAAGACAGAAGCTTTTTATGCAAGACCATGAACACACACACACACTCCACCCCAAAACCAGTGCTAAGATTGGTGGTGATCACAAGATGGTGACTGACTACATACAAAAGATTAAGAATATACAGATCAATAATGTTTCACTACGATATTCAAATAGAAACCTCATGTAATTTTTTCCAAACACAGTCCCTCTAGTAGCTTTTGTAATGACACTGGAGAGGCAGACATTGCATCACACTCTTCCAGGCCATTCCGATTGTCCCACACATGATTCCTCCCCCCGCCTCCCGCTTCATTTTCAGCAAAAGTGTCATTCTTGTGCAAGTGGACAGAATTTCATGCATCTGCTCCCAAATTATTATAAATCAAGGAGCCTTCATGCTCCATTAGCTTGAGAAGATGGCATTATTAATGATTGCTATTCGAGGAAGTTGAGTAAGTGTCTAAGTGAAGACACCTCTGATGTAAGGCTTTGTTTTGTTTCTGAAAACAGCTGTGTGGGCAAGTCTTCACTCTCGCTGTTTAACATATTTCTGAGGCTATCACTTCTAAGAAATTTCAATTATTTTCATTAGCTTAGCAGTAACATCAGTTTCCTCTGGAAACAAACAATAGTGTCATTCCACAGCAATGCTCATGAAAAGTGACTTAGCTTAAACAAATACTGGGGCCTATGAAGATGCTACACTGCTCTTATTCTTCTGTTTTTTATCCAGTTTGAGAAGTCTGAAAAACCTGGTTCAAATCTAAACCACAAAAAGAGAAAATTTAAGTATTAGGTCATATTACTACTGGACTTGAAACAACGTAAGAAATGAATTGGTAACTCCTGGCAGACCCCCCAATTTTCTCCATTAGTTAATACACCATGATTTCCTACATGATCCTAACCAGCAGCCTTTCATTTCAATAAAAGCAGGACCAACTCTGCAAAGAAAAGGCGAGTCAGAGGTCTGATTAAGTGACTTTTCTGCTTGTTAGTTACTTGCCTAGGTGCACAGTGACTGCAATGCTCCCCATGCATGAATACCACATAATACCAAATTTAAAGATAAGAGATCTGACTCATCACTCCACTGCACCAGTTTTATGCCTACGGGGCTCCATGTTCTTCCACGGTGACTCAGACCCAAGACTCCCCTCTCTCCAGGAAAAACATGACAAGTCATGCAGTACATGTCAGACTTACCCATCAACTATAATCCCCATTTGCACTGCAAAACTAATTGGAATGTAACATTCCATACCACTTACATTTTGCTGTTAAGCCTAGAGATAGGAATATATATAATTAATGGAAAGAGCAGCAGTTTAAAACACAGCCATTGGAATTAACCCTCTTACACCTGGCAACACACCCAAGGATCCCTGTTTGAGAAAGAGGTCATTGCCAAATGTTAATAGTGTCGATATGTGCATGCTAAGATTAACAGCACGGAATTAAGGAGAAGGAGATTAGTCACTGGAACAAAAAGTTTCTCTGGAACGGTTCTCATTCCAAGACTGCTGCCTTCACTTTTCTAACCCAGAGCTGCTGAAATGAAGAAACGTTTTGGACAACTCTAAGGTAGGCATTGACTGTTTCTCCCAAAAGGACATGCTGTGTTTATGACAGCTATTTTTGGCTTTCAGCTATACAAATATAAAACACCATGAGGCCCATTTTCTTCTCACGGCTTCATGTCAGTATATATTCATTGATCTCAGTGCAATTATATCTGATTATTTGCCTGGAATGGAAGCTAGATCAGTGCTGACCCTTAAAGGCAATTGTGCATGGACTTATACCAGGCAAAACAGGTAAGACGAGACAATCTATTCTACAGTCTCTGATAGCATACAACCGTAGGCATCAAGGAAATCACTAATAAAGGACTAAACCTTCAAAAGCCAAACAAAACAAAACTATTCATCTTTCACCTTGCTCTAAACCTTAAGGGATTGGTATCCAGCAGCTTGCCATAATGTACCTTGTGCTTTTTTTCTGTTTTATAGTCACAGGATTGGGAGGTTAGCCTAGCATGCAGAAATCACTGCCACATGTTTGTTTTCAGGATTGGATCCTGAGCTGCTTTGCAGAGAGAGTTGAATCTATGATGGTTGAGTCTGCAGAGTTTAGCCATCCTGGGCACTGATGCACAAAACCAGTAGCACACCGCAGACTGCTTGTGGAAATGATTACACACCACTGGGGAGCCACAGAAACTGAGCATTACGTGCCTAAACTATCCACTTGCCTGTGATCAGTGTGCACACGTATGTAATTCTGTATTTACTACCACCACTGCAAGACTATAGCATCTCTTTCTGACTTCAGTTATATCCCATTGCGAGGTCAGGCCAGGAGACAGTATTTTAAGTGTGACTTTCTATAGGAAGGAAAGATCTATTCTTAGGCATCCAGTTCCTTGAATTTTAACTCTACCTTATGAAAAAGAAAAAAATAAAATCCACATAAAACCACAAAAACTTCCACTGCAAGGAATACAGACTTTGAACAAATACAGGACCTTGACTGCAACAGGAGGGCGAAATCCAAAAATGTGTCAGTAGGATCATTCTCTTTTGAGGAGAAATATAAAGACGTGAACTTAAATAGACATGGCACTGGCTCTTATCTCATGCTCACTTACCCTTTGACAACCAGAAACCGGGGTCATTTAAAAATCTAGCACTCACTACTCTCTGGTTGCCATGATTTTATTACTCCAGTCATATGTGCATTCACAGTTGTGAGACAACCTGGTATCCAGGTAAAAGTTACGAAAACAGCTCCATAGACAATGACAGTGTTAAAGCACAGAATCCATGCCTTTACTCCCATTATTAAAATACTTCTACATCCCAAAGCTAAGGGAAGAAGCAGAGGTACAGAGTTCAGAACTGAACAGCAAGTTACAAAACTTGAGGCACAACAAAATATACCGAAAGCCTATGAACACCGAATTTGTGATGCTGCTTATTACTTGGTGAATCCATAATTTTAACATCTGGGTCACCAGTAACCATCAAGAATTACCAGACAACGCTGCTCCTCAGCTATGTTCAAAGTACTACTAAAGTACTACCTAAAACATCACCCATGCTGGGAAGTGGATCCAGTGAGTAAGGACCCGACTCAGTGGTCGCCAGCAGTATTTCGCTTTAGGTGGTAGCTGGTCTTCAGCATGGGAGTGTAGAACAAGCCAGTTTGGCTGCAATGACCGAGATTTTCACCGCCCAACACCAAAGTTTGCCAACGAGCCGGTGAACACACAGGTAAAAGGCAGTCGCTGCCGCGCTGCGGGGCGCCGTCCTTTCGTCACTTTTACCTCAGCCGGCTGCAAGAGGCGACAGCAACCGAGCAGGGACAGCCCACCGGGTTCCCAGGTGGTCTCCGGGGACCCCGGGACCTGCTGCACGGAGCGGCCGGGTGGCGGCCCGGGAGCGAGCCCGGCCGTGCCGCATGCCTGTGCACACTCGGCACCGGGAGCGCCTCGCCGGCGCTGGGGGCCGGCGGGAGCGCCGGTCGAC